>CM038680.1:71231713-71354224 GCA_021605205.1 Aegilops longissima | reverse complement strand
GGTGAGGCAAATGGTAAAACCAAGGTTGGGCCTTTGGAGGAGTCTTATTCAAAGCGAACTGTCAAGGGGGTCCCATAAATCACCCGACGCGTTAGGGACACAAAATCCGGGAACATAACACCGATATGACGGAAACTAGGGCGGCAAGAGTGGAACAAAACACCAGGCATAAGGCCGAGCCTTCCACCCTTTACCAAGTATATAGATGCATTAATTAAATAAGATATATTGTGATATCCCAACAAGTAAACATGTTCCAACAAGGAACAACATCTCCATGTTCCAACAAGGAACAAACTTCATCTTCACCTGCAACTAACAATGCTATAAGAGGGGCTGAGCAAAGCGGTAACATAGCCAAACAACGGTTTGCTAGGAAGGGTGACAATGGTTAGAGGTTCATGGCAATTTGGGAGGCTTGAGGAACAAGTGATAGGTAGCGCATCATAGCGATAGAGCGAAACAACTAGCATAGCAATGATAGTAGTGAGATCCAGGGTAGCGGTCATCTTGCCTGAAATCCCGCTAGGAAGAAGAACGAGTCCATGAAGAAGACGAACGGATGAAGCCGAACCAAGCGTAGACGAACGAATCCTCACGATCGCAACGAAACATGAACTAACAAGAAGAAGCACACAACATAGTAAACACACCACACATGAACAGGGCATGATGCACAAACAAGCATGATGCATGACAAAGCTACATGAAACTACTCATGGAAAGAGATGATGCAAACAAGAGCAACACATCAAAGCAGGTTTAAATGAGGCCGGAAACAACATATAACAATTCCGGTAAGTCCTCGTATGCAAATTTCGAAATTGGTCCAGATCTGAATAAACCTTAATTTCAAGTTGTTAAACAGCAATTTAAAATGCACCAAGATGATCTACACGAAATTCTAGTCAAGTTACATATAAAGTTCATTTATTTCGGAGCTACAGCCTAGAAGATATGAGCAAAACAAGTTAAACATGGCATTGATGCAAAATGCATACAAACAACAAGCAAACACCTCAAATCAAGGATGCAACATGATAACATGAAACTACATGCAAAATCAAGCAAGTTTCATATAGAGCACACTCAAAACGGAGCAAACGGTTCAACACATACACCCTATACTAGTTTAAAGGACAAGCTGTTCAAAACAGCAACTAGGCATATTGCAAGCATCAAAACAACATGCTACAGGACCTCAACAAGAAAACAAAAGGCATGGGCATGATGTACAGGTAAAGCATTACAAAACATGAAGACTGAGCTATCTCCGAAATCACTAGAACATGCTCAAACACACATGGCAAGATTGCAAATAATAACATTGACTTTAGCGTAAATAACATCAAGTTGCAATGTTTAGAGGTATCAAACGACATGCTACGGAACTTATCAATGCAAACAAAGCCATGGCAGAGATCTACTAATTGCATAGATCAAATTTCCTTTAGTGACCATGAGCCAAAAGGGCACAGAAAATATGATGGCACCCATGTAAACATGGCAAGTTATATTACAGATTCATACATGGCGGCACAACAATAAGTAGGCATGTTGGTGAGCTTGAACCACTCACCACAGAGCAATACATGGCATGGCAAGGCAACTCACAGTAAGAAGACATGTCATAGAAGCTATACATGGCAAGAACAACATCATAGCATACACGGATCAACTACAACAACCTTGGCAAAATTGAATAACATGTAAACAACCTGCCAGAAACATTTTATAGCAAAAGCAGAGCTCGATTGACTCAAGCTATGCACTCCATATTTGCAAACAAGGGCATGGATGGACAGAGAATAACCATATGTTAAAAACATCCTTACTGAAGTATCTCAAAATATGCATGGAACCTCTCAGCATCAAGTTAACATGGCATAAAAATATCAGAAAACAGGCTGAAATCAGCAACATCATGAAGCCTAGTTTGCATGCTTGTGCTAGTCACCACAGAGATCACAAAAATACATGGCATAC
This sequence comes from Aegilops longissima, assembly GCA_021605205.1. NCBI lineage: Eukaryota > Viridiplantae > Streptophyta > Magnoliopsida > Poales > Poaceae > Aegilops > Aegilops longissima. The sequence continues at coordinate 71,352,238 of CM038680.1, read as the reverse complement.
ACCCTGTAAATATGGCATGGCATATTACAAAACACATGTAGGACTCAAGATCATAGGATGCACACATCAATCATGGAAAAATGACAAAAGTGCATGTTCGATAAGAATCAAACTAACATCACATAGCCCTCTTCTAACAGCATTTCGGCATCAAGATGAGCTCAAATGTAAATGATGCAATGAGATGAAATGATGTACTGACGAGACGAAGAATTTGACATATTACACGCACTAAACGGAGCAATATGCAGAGAGTTATGGCATGATGAACATGGCATATAATTACAAAAATCGGGACGGATTTTCGAGGGAGAGGAAAGTCAACCATTGCACGGAGAACGATGTTCGCGGAGAAGACGACGGGAAGGCGGCCGGAGCAGCGGGAAGGGCGGCCGAGGTCGAGGAGGGGCCGAGGGGCTCGGCGGAGGCGGATCCGCCGTCCCATCCCGGATCCGCCGGGACGGCGGGCACGGCGCTGCTCAGGCCGGAGCTCGGGCCGGATGGCTGGCGAGCGCCGGCGGTTGCCGAGGCGCGGCGGGCGCGGGCGCCGACGGGGAGGCGACGGCGAGCGGATCGGGCCGCGCGCGGCGGGCCGGGAGGCGCGGCCATGGGCGGCGAGGCGGCGGCGCGCGGCCGGACGGCGGGCGGGTCGGACGACGGCGAAGCGGGTCGCGAGGCTCCGCGAGGGAGGCGGAGCTGCGGGCCGGGCGCGGAGGCGCGGCCGAACGGGCGGCGACGGCGGGCTCGCGGTCGCGGATGGTTCCGGAAGGCGGCGGCGGAGGTGACCGGACACGGGCAGAGCGGTAGGGCGCGGACGGCGGTTGATCGGTCCGCCCGGACGGACACGTCTCGCGGCGGCGGGGAAAATGGCTAGGGATAGGTGGAAGAAGACCCGGATTTTCGGGAGGGGAGTTATAGGTAGAGAGAGCTAGGAAGCTCCAAATGAGGTGCGGTTACCACACGATCGTGGATCGAACTAACGAGAGCATGGAGGGAGTTAGATGGGTTTTGGGCCACTTTGAAGAGGTGTTGGGCTGCACACAAAGAGGCCTTTGCGGTTACCCGTTAACTGTTGAGTACCAAACGACTCCAAATGATCCGAGAATTGACAGCGGTTCACCGTGCTATACCAAGGCCGCTTGACAAACCTCGGTCCATTCCGAGACCGCTCAACACCCGCATACGAAAAGAGGCAAAAGGGGCGCCGAGACACAGGAGTGCCGGATTGCAAAACGGACAACGGGAAAATGCTCGGATGCATGAGACGTAACACGTATGCCAATGCGATGCACATGATGACATGATAAAATGCAGATGATGACATGGCAAAGTGCAACACGCAAGCACACCATATGGCGTAGACGATTTAATAATCGATGACAATCGGCGATCAAATCCGGGCGTTACATTATCACCCTCCTTGGTATGCCCCGCCTCCTTATATAATTTGAAGGGTGGGTTACATGTAGAGTCGACTCGGATTAGACTTAACCTATTTTGACGCCTTACCATGGGCTTCTCACCATGGGCTTCCTAACGCCTTGGGCTTTTAACGTAAGTCGACTTACAATCTAGCTTACAATTTGACATACAATGTGGCGCACTCATCCGCTTAACTGTTCGCTTAACTGTCTGCCACTTAATCGCTTGTCGGCTTACAATGCTTGATTGTGTCCGCCGCTTACAATGCTTGATCAGATTCGCTGGTTTACAATGCTTGACGTGTTCGCCGCTTACAATGCTTGATCTGGTTCCGCCGCTTATAATGCTTAAGCCGGCTATAATGCTTGATTGTTCCCGCCGCCTATACTCGTCGGGTCACCAATGAAACATCAAGTCCCAGCCGGTCATATCTCCGCCGCCACACCGCTGGGTATATCCCCGACATTAGCCCCCAGCTTAATTTGATTCATCCATGTTAAACTGATCCTCAGAAACAAACACAAGAACAATTTTAACAGATTATGCTCCGGTTTAATAACTCTTGTGTTTACACCGATCATCCTTAACTCCTTGGTATTTCCTTCTTCTAGAAATTCGGTCAATAGGCCAGCTTCATAATAAAAAACATTGGTCATGAATACTATCTGATCTTCACCAGCTTGAAGATGTAGAACTTGCCGATTTATCATTGCCAAAATATCCGGTTTGTAAATATTGATAGCATCGGGTTATAATTGTCGTTAACATCAAACTTGAAAATGTACCTCCTTTATATTCATATCACTTGTAGCCCCCAAGTGCCGGGTCATTATGAAATGATGAGCAGGACTTTGTAAATATGATCATGTAGACTTGAGCAGCAACATGTAGCCCCAAGGGCCGCTCAAGAAGGTAATATTGAGCTGGGACTTTGTATATAATTCATTGATAATAACATCATATGATGTAATCTCCACCATGGGGCTTGAACCCACGCCCATAAGGTTAAGAGCTTTGTACTCTACCAGCTGAGTAGTGAATCTTCAATATAATGGACGGAGGCTTGTGTACCTTGAATTTTTGACAGGAGCAATTGGTAGCCCGCAAGGGCCGGCTCATTACAATGGGATGAGTCGGGTCTTCAATAAGTTGATCAAAAAATGACTTTACATTAGCCCCCAAGTGTCATGGTGCATGCTGGCAGTGACATGGGACTTGCATATTTGATGTAATCTCAATTTGAAAATGTAGCCCCAAGTGCCGTGTCGAAGCTCGCAGCGACCGGACTATTCCCTCCATTGTAAAATTAAATCATGTCCATTGATAAAATAATAACCATTGCCAAGTTTACTCAAGACCTCCATCATAATATTGGCTATTGATAACCATAATAAAAATCCAGCCATGTTGGCTATTAAAGACTTGAATAATATAGTCTGGTTTTGAAAACCGGTTCCTGTGATATTGAATAGTATTGCCGGTTTAGGATACCTGTGCAGTAAGGGTGATAACCCAAATCTTAGAAGCCCATACTTCCAAGTATTTAATATTGTCATATGCTGGCAAATTATCGTCGAAAGCCAGGCCGGGTTAATCAAAACCACATATATATGCTTCAGATATGAACAAAAAGTCTCAAGACAAACCCAAAAGACTGTTTTCAAAAAACTTAAGTCAAACAGAGAAAAAGCAAGGCTTCGATTCAATACGATCATTGCCAGACCAAAAGGGTTGCTATGATTCAATACGATCAAGAAGCCCCATAGTGGGTTTGGCATTGCGCGGATCAAGAGGGTACCGATAGCTATGTTCTCTTTGGTCCAATACGACCTATGTTTGAATAGAAAGCCCCAAATGACCTTGAGATTTTTTCACGACTGATTCAATACGATCAGAGTCGGAACAAAAGGGGTTAAGCTATTATTCAATACGATCAAGAAGCCCCTTGTGGTTTTGGCATTGCACCGATCAAGAGGGTACCGAAGCTATGTTCTCTTTGGTTCAATACGACCTATGTTTGAACAGAAGCCCCAAATGACCTTGAGAGTTTTTAACGACTCTGATTCAATACAATCGAGTCGGATCAAAAGGGTTAAGCTATGATTCAATACACCCAACCCCCAAATGATCAAGTTGTTTGAACAGCTATGATTCGGATACGATCAGAAACTCGTACAAAGGAGTTAAGCTAGATTCAATACGATCAGGCCCCAATGTCTAAATTTTAATGACTGATTTGAATACGATCGAATCGATCAAAAGGGGTTAAGTTATGATTTGAATATCGATCAGCCCCTGATGATCAAGAGGTTTGAACAACTATGATTTGATACGATCAGAAGTCGTGCCAAAGGAGTTAAGCTAGATTCGGATACGATCAGCCCCCAATGGTCATTTGAAGCAGGGTACCTATGTTTGAGTTGTGCTTTGCAACAGACTCTCTTTGGTCCCTTTAATTTTTTCTGAGAACTCAAGCTTTGCGAGAGATAAATTCTTCTTGAGCCGGAATTTTTCCTGACGGCCTTTAAACGGGCAACATTTACTAAGCCATGTCCATGTAGCCCCCGAGTCTTTAAGACGATTCAATGAATTGACTTGATATTTTCCATAGTTGACCGTGATATAGACCGGTTTGAGTCCTGCATGGGAGAACTTGCAAGCCAAAGTAATTGCACTTTTAAAGAAAACAATATGTAATATAAAAATATATTGGATGGATTTCACGATATGTCGAGGCCAGCATTTATCCACCATGGAATTGATGATCACCAGGTGAAGCTGAAATCAATCATGGGCGAGTCGACGTAATGCGAACGAGATGAGTCGGCAGGCGTTGTAAGCGGTGCAGAGCGGGAGATTCGCCGTGGTGTTATAAGCGGCCTGAGCGAGAGTTCGACCGGCGTTGGAAATGCACGGACACGGGTAAATCGACCACCGCGGATGACAAGTCGATCCGTGTGTTGATGTAGCGGAGGCGACTTGCACCCATATCCGTCCAAGCAGCGGCACATGCAAACACTAGTGCAAAAATAATGCTGGCACGCGCCCTTTATCGACACCTTTGAAGGAATAATGGTCCGGTATTTTCATCGGACAAATGTGGCAGTGTTTTGACTGTAGCTTGACCTCTCGTGGAGTAGTAGTAGCTGGCTCGGTGATGCCACGCGGCAATAATGAAACGCCTTTGCTTTCTTTCTTGAGCACCCGCTTGCATAATGACATGCAGGAGAACAACGGCTCGGAGGAAAAATCGGCGAGGGGCGGGAGTGGCGGCTCTGAAATGGGGCAGCCGACCGCAGGCTCGGGGGTGGCGGAGGCTCGGTGGGGTGACCCAGGCGAGAGGTGAAGTGGCGCGAGACATGGAGCAGAGGCGGCTCACAGCGTGTGGCGGCACTCGGCGAGGAAACCCGGGCTGAGGCGGCTCTCCGGCAGCGGCAACTTGATGGGAAGGCCCAGAGCTCGGCGGCTCTCTGTGGCGGCTCGGCGAGGGAGACCTGGGCCTGGCGACTCTCTGGTGGTGGCTCAGCAGCGAGGCGAGGAGAGAGTCATGGGCGTGCATCCACACAAGAGCGTGAAGGAGCAGGGCCGATTGATGGGAAGCTGGGAGCGGATGTCGCAGAGGCACGAGGTTGAAACAACGCCGAGCGCGCAGCTCAAGCGGGCGTAAACCGGCGGGCGGAGCGATCTGTGGCGAAGCAGCGGCGCCATGGAAGCTCTTGGTCGTGGCTGCGGACAAAGGCACACGCTCTCTGCTGTGGTTGAGGCACGGGGTCACCGGTGGATCACGGCTCGCTGCGTGGTGATTCTCAGCAGAGGTTATGCGGGGAGGCTCAGCGAAGGTGACCCGGTCTTGTGATAGCCGGATGGTAGATGGGCGCAGGTGCGAGGGCCGCTATCGGTGGGTGGGCTGCCAGCGACGAGAAGCATGAGCAAATCACAGCGGCGGCTTAGCGAAGCGGTGACTCAGAGGCGAGGCCCAATGGCGAGGTGAGGCGGCTCAGCCGTGGTGAGCGATGGCTCATCGGCGGAGACCAGTGTCGATGGCGGACCTAGCCCTTTGGGCGAGGTGGGCAAATAGTGCAATTTACATATACATTTATTTTTCTTCTATTTTTGGTCTTCTTGCTACAGTACTATATAGGCTATTTCAGATCTCGGGGTGGGCCATGGCCCACCTGTCCACTCTTACCTCCGCCACTGCCAGCGTAAGCAGCAGTCGGCACCAGCTTGCAAGAAGGGCGGTCACGACCACGGCGCCCTTGACACTACCGGGCAGCTCACGGCAACAAGCCGCGGCTCTCGAGCTGTGGCGGAACAACATCGTCGATGGCTTAGAGGCGTTGGCGACTTGGAGTATCGACCGTGGCGAGAAGTGAGGCTGGCGTGTCAAGGCAATAGCCACAAAAGCAGAAGCTTTTGGCGGGCGGGCTTGTGGCAGGTCGCGACAGAAGAGGTGGCTCACGCGCAGCCAAAGATCTGGCGAAGCGGAGGCAAGGCTCGTGCAACCTGGCGTGAATGCGGTGCAAACTCCAACCAGTTGATGAAGACCGGCCAGACGAGCAATGTGTTGTGCATGCTGTCCGTCAGGTAGCCTCAGAACGGAACAATGCTGGATATGGGCTCTTGTGTATTGATGTAACCCGCGTTGGCGAATAGTTGGATAGACGATTTTTGTGTAGCGCAGAAAGATTTGTAATGGGACCTTAATTCAAATCACTGCTGAACTCCTCATAAGAGTCAACCAAATACTAAACTTTGTGCCTTGATGGAAGTATAGGTAGTAATGCCAATTGATCAGCCTTGGAAGCTTCCTCCTCGTGAGAGTCTTGGTCCTTGTGCCATTGGGGCGGTATGTGTGGAACCAATACGTACAATTTTGGAGGTCTGCTGGATTTATTTATTAGGTGTACGACTCGAAAGGATCGAGAAGAGGTGTCTAGAGGGGGGTGATTAGACACTAAGTATCAAAAGTTGCAGTTTTTAATTTCTTTAAGTTGAAGTGGAGTTTCGGCACAAGTTTAACAATCACAATACATATCAAGCAAGCATGGAAAAAGTATATGAGCAGCGGAAAGTAAAGCATGCAACTTGCAAGAATGTAAAGGGATGGGATTGGAGTGTGCAAGCGTAATTGGAACACAGATGTTTTGTCGTGGTTCCGATAGGTGGTGCTATCGTACATCACGTTGATGGAGACTTCAACCCACGAAGAAGTAGCAGTTCTTGTGAGCCACGGAGGCTCCACCACAAAGGGTCCAAGAAGCAACCTTGTCTATCCCACCATGGCCGTCGCCACTGAAGGACTTGCCTCACTAGCGGTATATCTTCACGAAGTAGGCGATCTCCTTTCCCTTACAAACTCCTTGGTTCAACTCCACAATCTTGTCGAGGCTCCCAAGTGACACCTAGCCAATCTAGGAGACACCACTCTCCAAGAAGTAACAAATGGTGTGTTGATGATGAACTCCTTGCTCTTGTGCTTCAAATGATAGTCTCCCCAACACTCAACTCTCTCTCACAGGATTTGGATTTGGTGGAAAGAAGATTTGAGTGGAAAGCAACTTGGGGAAGGCTAGAGATCAAGATTCATACGGTAGGAATTGAATATCTTGGTCTCAACACATGAGTAGGTGGTTCTCTCTCGAGAAAATGTATCTTTGGAAGTGTAGGTTAGATTCGATGGCTCTCTCAACGAATGAAGAGTGGGTGGAGGGGTATATATAGCCTCCACACAAAATCTAACGTTACACACAACTTGCCAATCCGGTGGGACGAATTGAGAAACTTCGGTCGGACCGATTCAACAAATCTAGTGACCGTTAGAATTTTGGTGGGAGTGACATGCAACTCGGTAGGGACAGATATGGTTAGGGTTAGGGCATACGTAATCTCGGTGAGACCGATTACACAAACTCGGTGAGACCGATTTTGGTAATAAGCTAACGAGAGTTGGTCGAAGCAAACTCGGTGGTCCCGATTCGCTCATCTTGGTTGGACCGAAATGTTACGAAGAGGAGCAGAGTATGCATTGTAATCTCGGTAGTACCGATTACTCAAACTCGGTGAGACCGATTTTGATAATGGGCATACGAGAGATTAAATCCCATCTCGGTGAGACCGAGATCCCTATCAGAGGCCGATTGCCTAGGGTTTGTGGTAGTGGCTATGACATCGAACTTCGGTGGCGCGGATAAAAAGAATCGGTGGGGCCGAGTTTGACTTTTGGTTTAGGCCATATGTGGATGTGAGAAAGTAGTTGAGGGCTTTGGAGCATATCACTAAGCATTTTGAGCAAGCAAGCCATTAAGCAACACCTCATCCCTCCTTGATAGTATTGGCTTTTCCTATAGACTCAATGTGATCTTGGATCACTAAAATAGAAAATGTAGAGTCTTGAGGTTGGAGCTTGATCCAATCCTTTGTCCTTAGCATCTTGAAGGGGTTCCACATCCACTAGTCCATACCACTTCATTTGTAGAACTCATCTGAAACATACTAGGTAAAAGTGTTATTCCAACAAGAGATATGTTGACATTAATTACCAAAACCACCCAGGGAGCACTTGTGCTTTCAATCTCCCCCTTTTTGGTAATTGATGACAACATACATCAAAGCTTTAAATAAGGATATAGAGAATAACAAGTGAAGTTTTGGAAAGACATGTAACATGCATAGGATCCCCCTACATGTATGCAGTCATGTGAATATGGAATATAGAAGCTTGTGAGAGCATAAACATGTGAGTAGGCAATGTGTTACATGTATCTTGGCTATATGCATCGAGCAAAAGATGTGAATGTGGGAAATGTACCTTCATGCTCATGAGTCCTTTTGCAAACAGTATGTACATCAGCAAGAATTCCTCATACACATGGTGTGATGCATATACTTACCTTGTGGTCTTGAGTTGACTTAGGATGGAGCGAACCTATGAAAATAAGGTTAGATAACACAGATGCACCTACTAGCAGAGCAAACAAAAAGAAACCACGAGAGTACCAAGACTGGGATGACATGTAGAGAGTGAGTACTGAGTACCACATTGGATATAGACATGTCCCCAAAGGTAAAGATGTGCAATGAATTTATAGAATTTCTTTCCCTTAGATGTCTTGCTCCCCCTGAATCTAGCATGGGATACTGGGAGAAGATAGGGAACAGAAAATCAGAGCTCGAAGAAAATAAACAGAGCTAATGCAAATAAGCACATATGAACATGTCTTTCCCCTCAAGAATACATGTGGCATCTCTCCTCTTGAACACCAAGCATCTGGGATCCTTGAAGATTACTCTCTCCTTGAGTATTCTCTCCCCCTAGAGATATGATTAAGCTTTGATGTGATCTCTCTCTCCCGTTTGACATCAATTTCCAAGAAGGGTCTTCTAGAATTTCTCGAGAATGGGTTTGGTCCTTGAGTCACAGCACAAAGCACTAAGGTAAATGTCATGCTTGTAGAGGACAAGATTCATTGAGTGGAGCTGGATCAAAAGTAATGCAGTAACGAATGGCAAAATGTCTTTCTTGTAGTGAAATCGGTGGCACCGAGTGGTATGCCGTTGCACGAAAGAATTCAGTTGGACCAAAAACAAGAGACCGGTGTGACTGAGTTCATCACGAGAAAACACTTGTCACATCAGCTCACTAGACAAGTAAGATCTCACAAGAATTTGCAAGGAATAAACTGAAAAATTTGCAATGAATTCGATCAGGGAATGCGAGCAGAAAATACAAGAAAAGAAATCTAGATGAAGTTTTTTAAGTGAAAGGAAACAAATATGCATGAGACAAATGCAAAACACGAGAAAAGAACACAAGAAAACTTCATCTAGAGATGGTCGACAACAAAGTCACCTATGTTAGAGTATATTGACTTAGGAGTCAAGTGAGATCACTTGATCATAGGTCATACTCATCATTAAGCTCAAAAGGGTTACCTTTTTCGATTAAGCATCTTGATGTATTCACATCTTGTCGAGTTGCTTTGACTCATGACTCGGAGTAAAGCTTCTCTAAGATGGAATAACATACCTTGGGTGGTGGTGTTGATCGTGATCATGTAGTTGAACTTATGTGGGTTGCTCAAAGTTGATGTAGCTCATCAAGAGTTGGGAGCACCACTTGGAATTTGAGTTCATCCACATACATGGGTTAGTTTTGCAAGGAAGATCACTTGTGTATCCAAAATGACAATCATGAAACTCAACATAGAATTTGTCAAAGGATATGTTTGAATGGTTTCGTGCTTCCTTGTCTTCAACCACCATTGTGTAGAGACTTGGTGATGTAGAGATTGCTCAAGATGTGAGTGAGTTGCAATCTCATAGACTTAGATTCATCCAAGTACCTACAAGGGTTAGATAACATGCAAGGTGCAAATATATCCAACACATAAGATAGTCATCATAAGAGAAATGTCAAGGATTAGTCGTAGGCTCATGCCTTGCATGTATCAAATGGAGTTCCTACTCCAAGTTTGAGGCATCAATGATGTTCAATTCACCTCTTAACCTGCAAAACACTTTCTCATCAAGTGGTTTAGTGAAAATATCCGCTAATTGCTTTTCAGTGCGAACATGCTTAAGATTAATGTCCCCTTTGGCAACATGACTGTCGGTGTCAAAACCGGCGGATCTCGGTAGGGGTCCCGATGCGTCTAGGCGGATGGTAACGAGAGACAAGGGACACGATGTTTTTACCCAGGTTGGGCCCTCTCGATGGAGGTAATACCCTACTCCTTCTTGATTAATATTGATGATATGGGTAGTACAAGAGTAGATCTACCACGAGATCGAGAGGCTAAACCCTAGAAGCTAGCCTATGGTATGATTGTTGTTCATCCTCGGACTAAAACCCTTCGGTTTATATAGGCACGAATAGGGTTAGGGTTACCTGAGTTGGTTACAATGGTAGGAAATCTACACATCCGCATCGCCTAAGCTTGCCTTCCATGCCAAGGAAAGTCCCATCCGGACACGGACGAAGTCTTCAATCTTGTATCTTCATAGTCCGAGTCCGGCCAAAGATGATAGTTCGGCTATCCGGACACCCCTAGTCCGAGGACTCCTCGGTAGCCCCGAACCAGGCTTTAATGATGATAAGTCCGGCGTGTTGATTGTCTTGACATTGCAAGCGGGTTCTCCTCCGAATCTGTGTTGAATAGTGTCCAGCTTTCTTGTGAATATCGCGCTTCTCGGCTTCCACGCCCAATAATGGCCATCTTCCATGTGTCGAGCGAATGTGAAAAGTCAGGGTATCTTTACATTTACCTCCTTGTTGTGCAAATGAGCCGTCTATAAAAGAGGCGGGATCCAGATCCGGATCACACCATCCCCCTTCACGAGTCTTCATCAGGCGCCTTTGACAAAAAACCCACTCCATCATGGGCCGGTCGCGCGGCTCCTCCTGCGCTCCCAACCCTCAGCCGGAGATTGGGGAGATGCTCAATCCGCATAGCGAATTGGAGATGCTCCAAACCAAGGATTCCTTCCCGCCTTCATGGTTCGTGCGTTCGGACTCGCCACTTATAAGGCGGGAAGCGGGAGGCGTCCCGATTCCTCTAAGGGAGGCGGGTATGCTTATCTCTTACCTAGTGAGAGGACTCGGATTTCCAATCCATCCGTTTCTCCGGGGCTTCGAGTTCTCTGACCTCCATGCACAACCTTCAGCGTGCCTCCATCTTGCATATAGCGGGCTTTGTGGCCCTTGCAAGCTGTTTCTAGGTGTTGAGGCCCATTTCGCTCTGTGGAAGAGATTGTTCTGCCTTGTGCCTCGTTCTCGAAGGATCAATATATCAAGTGGGCGGAGCGAACTATGGCGCATCGCGGGACGGATACTTATCCGGAACCCCAAAGAAGCCTCAGGGATGGCCCTCGGAATGGTTTACATGGAGGGCGCCCGCTGCGGATCCTGTTCGGATCGGCCTTAGGAGTTCATAGCGCTCCTCTAAAAAGCGCCTAGCTGGCGCCCATGGAGCCCAGGGGAAAATAACCGGGGCGTCCTTTACTTGATGAGCCAAATAAGATTCTTGGCTCATGCGGATTGACCATGATTGGAGTCATGGCAACCTGCATTATGAGAAGTGCAGCCGCTCCAATATAGAGGCCACCCATGTGGGACTTCAATGGGGAGGGCGATGCCACCCGCCATGGCCGCAAAGGGCGGATCGGTCACCGCTGGTGAAGACCTTGTCCGCCATGTACAAAGGGAAGAGGAGGATTTTCTCGCGTCCAGTCCATGAGCAGGTTTTCTTGAATAATCCTCGAAGTTGGGTAAGCAAATATCTTTGTGGCCTGTCCGATCCATGTTCCGTGGTTAAATATCTCATTTCATGGTTTCTCGCGAGGAACGCACGGGCCGTGGAGAAGATACACCAGCCCCCACAACCCGAGGATCCGGAGCGGTCCGTCGATCCGACCTCAAGAGGACCCGGATATAAAGGTGGAGCTGATCGACGGGGTGTTCCACCAACTTAGCATAGACAATGCTTTGGTTGCCATTGCCGACTACCCGGATTATTTCGGCCTCCCGAATGTAACCGTGACGAAGTCCGGATACCATGACCCACCTGTGCTTTCCTTCTAATCACCACGTATTTGATGGTGTTTAGGAGGTGCCTTGAGGGAGGCCGAGCCCGGCTAGCCAACAAGGGAGCGTCTGTTAGCAGTATAAAAGAAGTGCTGTCGGATCGAAACTCTGCCTAGCGGTATAGCGCGTCACCATATTCAGGTTGATTCACGGGCGTACTGCTGGTGCTCTTTTCAGGAAAAAGAGCACTTTCGCGGTGAGTCCGGAGAGGTTATAATCGAACCTCTGCCAGCTAGGCTCCAAAGGCCCTTTGGGCCCCTTTTCGGTTTTCCCTTGGTGTTAAACCCCAAAATCGGGGTTTACCGTTTCCCGCCTTTTAAAACCCCCGTTTTTTTAAAAATTGGGTTACCCCGGAAATTTTGGGTTACCCCATTGGGCCCATATTAAGGGCCCGGGGTTAAAACCCCGGGTTAGGCCTTTCCCAGGACGCCGCCCCTTGGGGTTTTGGGGCCCAAATTTATTTGGCGGGCCCCTTTGGGGCCCGGCCCTAGCCCAAGGGCCAAATATTTTCGGTTTAATTTGGGGCCCCGGCCCAAACCCAATTTGGGCCGGGGGGTTTAAAGGGAAATTTCAAGGAAAAAGGGTTTCCGGCCAGGTTTTACTTTGGGTAAACCATTTTTAAAAAGGGAAAACCTTGGGGGGTTTTTTAAATTTCTGAAAAGAAAGAAGGTAAAAAGGCGGGAAAATTTTCCGATTTTGGGAAAGCTCCGGGATTGGGCTTTTTTTGGGTCGCCTTTCCCCTAAGGTTTTTCCAAATAAAAATTTTTTAAAATGGCCCCCATCCGGGGGGGCTTTGGGCCTTTTCCGGGAAATTTTGGGGGGAACCCAAAGGGAGTTTAAGGTTTCCTTAAAATTTTGGGTTTTAAAGGTTTTGGGTTTGGTTTCCCCCGCCAAAGGTTTTGGTTGGGTTTTTAAAAAGCCCAATGATGTTTTCTGGTTTCCAAAATTTGGGGTTTTGAGGGGGGGGGAAATCCTTGGGGTTTTTTTTGGGGGGGCCCCAAAGGGCCAGGGGAAAAATTCGGTTCCCGGCCCTTTAAAGGGGGGGAAAAGGGAAGAATGGCTTTTTCCCAAAGGCCTTTTTTTGGGGGGGGTTTCTGCCAGCCTTTTTAACTTTAAAACCCCTTTTAGGTTTTTTCCCTTTGGCCCCCTGGGGGCCCCCAAGCCGGGGGAAAACCCCGGTCGAAACCGGGGTTCCCGGAAATTCCCCAAGGGGGGGTTTGGGGGTTTTTGGAAATTCTTCCCCCGGGTTTAAAGAATCCATTTTCGGGTCCTTTCTTGGAAATTTTTTTTGAAAGGGTGGATTGTTTTTCAAAACCCCCGTCCCGGGCCCTTTGGGTTTCGCCCAGGGTTTTGAACCCTAGGGGGTTTGTTTTCCTTTTAGTTCGGTTAAGTTTTTTGGGTTAGCCCCGGATGTTTAATAAGGGTTTCCCTTAAAAAGGGGCCCTTGAATTTGGGCGATTCAAATGAACCCGGTTTTTTTCCCAGATTTCCCCTAAATTTTTCCCAAAGGTTGGGTTTTTCCAAGGTTTTTTTCCCTTTTTTCATTTTTATTTTGGGGGTTTAGTCCCTTTGCCGACCATTATTGAAGAAAGGCCCCAATTGGCCGGGCCTCGGGGGGTTCGTTTGGTTCCAATTAAAGGTTCGGCACCCGGATTTAGGTATTGGTGCACAAGGTTTATGTTGCTTTGTTTTGGTTTGTTAAAATTTTTTGGGCCAAATTCGAGGTGGCCGGGCGGGTTCGAGGAAACCTTTGAGGGGAGATGCCGTGCAACTCCAACCAGTTGATGAAGACCGCCGACGAGCAATGTGTTGTATGCTGTCCGCCGTAGCTTCGTAACGGAACAATGCTGGATATGGGCTCTGTGTATTGATGTAACTCAAGCATGGCGAATAGTTGATAGATTTATTTTGTGTAGCGCAGAAAGATTTGTAATGGGACCTTAATTCAAATCACCGCTGAACTCCTCATAAGAGTCAACCAAATACTAAACTTTGTGCCTTGATGGAAGTATAGGTAGTAATGCCAATTGATCAGCCTTGAAGCTTCCTCCTCGTGAGAGTCTTGGTCCTTGTGCCATTGGGGCAGTATGTGTGGAACCAATACGCATAATTTTGGAGGTCCTGCTGGATTTATTTATTAGGTGTACGACTCAAAGGATCGAGAAGAGGTGTCTAGAGGGGGTGATTAGACACTCAAGTATCAAAAGTTGCAGTTTTTAATTTTTGTTGAAGTGGAGTTTCGCACAAGTTTAACAATCACAATACATATCAAGCAAGCATGGAAAAGTATATGAGCAGCGGAAAGTAAAGCATGCAACTTGCAAGAATGTAAAGGGATGGGATTGGAGTGTGCAAACGTAATTGGAGACACAGATGTTTTTGTCGTGGTTCCGATAGGTGGTGCTATCGTACATCCACGTTGATGGAGACTTCAACCCACGAAGAGTAACGGTTGCGCGAGCCCACGGAGGCTCCACCCACAAAGGGTCCACGAAGAAGCAACCTTGTCTATCCCACCATGGCCGCCTCCACTAAGGACTTGCCTCACTAGCGTATATCTTCACTAAGTAGGCGATCTCCTTTCCCTTACAAACTCCTTGGTTCAACTCCACAATCTTGTCTGAGGCTCCCAAGTGACACCTAGCCAATCTAGGAGACACCACTCTCCAAGAAGTAACAATGGTGTGTTGATGATGAACTCCTTGCTCTTGTGCTTCAAATGATAGTTCTCCAACACTCAACTCTCTCACAGGATTTGGATTTGGTGGAAAGAAGATTTGAGTGGAAAGCAACTTGGGGAAGGCTAGAGATCAAGATTCATACGGTAGGAATTGAATATCTTGGTCTCAACACATGAGTAGGTGGTTCTCTCTCTAAAATGTATACCGGAAGTGTAGGTTCTGCTCGATGGCTCTCTCAACGAATGAAGAGTGGGTGGAGGGGTATATATAGCCTCCACACAAAATCTAACCGCTACACACAACTTGCTAATTCGTGGGACCGAATTGAAATTGGCCGGACCGATTCAGCAAATCTAGTGACCGTTAGAATTTTCTGTGGACTGACATGCAACTCGGTAGGACAGATATGGTTAGGTTAGGGCATAACGTAATCTCGGTGAGACTGACATACAAACTCGGTGAGACCGATTTTGGTAATAAGCTAACCAGAGAGTTGGTCAGCAAACTCGGTGGTCCCGATTCGCCATCTTGGTTGGACCGAAATGTTACGAAGAGGAACAGAGAGTATGCATTGTAATCTCGGTAGTACTGACATTCAAACTCGTGAGACCGATTTTGATAATGGGCATACACAGAGAGATTAATCCCATCTCGGTGAGACCGAGATCCCTATCATCGAGGCCGATTTGCCTAGGGTTTGTGGTAGTGGCTATGACATCTGAACTCGGTGGCGCGGATAAAAAGAATCGGTAATGAAGTTTGACTTTTGGTTTAGGCCATATGTGGATGTGAGAAAGTAGTTGAGGGCTTTGGAGCATATCACTAAGCATTTTGAGCAAGCAAGCCATTAAGCAACACCTCATCCCTCCTTGATAGTATTGGCTTTTCCTATAGACTCAATGTGATCTTGGATCACTAAAATAGAAAATGTAGAGTCTTGAGGTTGGAGCTTGATCCAACTTTTGTCCTTAGCATCTTGAAGGGGTTCCACATCCACTAGTCCATACCACTTCATTTGTAGAACTCATCTGAAACATACTAGGTAAAAGTGTTATTCCAACAAGAGATATGTTGACATTAATTACCAAAACCACCCAGGAGCACTTGTGCTTTCAATCTCCCCTTTTGGTAATTGATGACAACATACATCAAAGCTTTAAATAAGGATATAGAGAATAACAAGTGAAGTTTTGAAAGACATGTAACATGCATAGGATCCCCTACATGTATGCAAAATGTGAATATGGAATATAGAAGCTGTGAGAGCATAAACATGACAGAGTAGGCAATGTGTTACATGTATCTTGGCTATATGCATCGTGAGCAAAAGATGTGAATGTGGGAAATGTACCTTCATGCTCATGAGTCCTTTTGCAAACAAGATGTACATCAAGAAGAATTCCTCATACACATGACTGTGATGCATATACTTACCTTGTGGTCTTGAGTTGACTTAGGATGGAACGAACCTATGAAAATAAGGTTAGATAACACAGATGCACCTACTAGCCGTGAGCAAACAAAAGAAACCACGAGAGTACCAAGACTGGATGACATGTAGAGAGTGAGTACGAGTACCACATTGGATATAGACATGTCCCCAAAGGTAAAGATGTGCAATGAATTTATAGAATTTCTTTCCTTAGATGTCTTGTTCCCTGAATCTAGCATGGGATACCGGGAGAAGATAGGGAATGTAAAATCAGAGCTCAAGAAAATAAACAGAGCTAATGCAAATAAGCACATATGAACATGTCTTTCCCTCAAGAATACATGTGGCATCTCTCCTCTTGAACACCAAGCATCTGGGATCCTTGAAGATTACTCTCCTTGAGTATTCTCTCCCCTAGAGATATGATTAAGCTTTGATGTGATCTCTCTCTCCGCTTGACATCAATTTCAAGAAGGGTCTTCTAGAATTTCTCGAGAATGGGTTTGGTCCTTGAGTCACAGACAAAGCACTAAGGTAAATGTCATGCTTGTAGAGGACAAGATTCATTGAGTGGAGCTGGATCAAAAGTAATGCAAGAACGAATGGCAAAATGTCTTTCTTGTAGTGAAATCGGTGGCACCGAGTGGTATGCTTTCGTTGCAACCAAAGAATTCGCTGGACCAAAACAAGAGACCGTGTGACTGAGTTCATCACAGAGAAAACACTTGTCACATCAGCTCACTAGACAAGTAAGATCTCACAAGAATTTGCAAGGAATAAACTGAAAAATTTGCAATGAATTCGATGCAGGAATGCGAACAGAAAATACAAGAAAAGAAATCTAGATGAAGTTTTTTAAGTGAAAGGGGAAACAAATATGCATGAGACAAATGCAAGAGCACGTAAAAGAACACAAGAAAACTTCATCTAGAGATGGTCGGCAACAAAGTCACCTATGTTAGAGTATATTGACTTAGGAGTCAAGTGAGATCACTTGATCATAGGTCATACTATCATTTAAGCTCAAAATGGGGTTACCATTTTCGCTTACATCTTGATGTATTCACATCTTGTCGAGTTGCTTTGACTCATGACTCGGAGTAAAGCTTCTAAGATGGAATAACATACCTGGGTGGTGGTGTTGATCGTGATCATGTAGTTGAACTTATGTGGGTTGCTCAAAGTTGATGTAGCTCATCAAGAGTTGGGAGCACCACTTGGAATTTGAGTTCATCCACATACATGGGTTAGTTTTGCAAGGAAGATCACTTGTGTATCCAAAATGACAATCATGAAACTCAACATAGAATTTGTCAAAGGATATGTTTGAATGGTTTCGTGCTTCCTTGTCTTCAACCACCATTGTGTAGAGATTTGGTGATGTAGAGATTGCTCAAGATGTGAGTGAGTTGCAATCTCATAGACTTAGATTCATCCAAGTACCTACAAGGGTTAGATAACATGCAAGGTGCAAATATATCCAACACATAAGATAGTCATCATAAGAGAAATGTCAAGGATTAGTCGAGGCTCATGCCTTGCATGTATCAAATGGAGTTCCTACTCCAAGTTTGAGGCATCAATGATGTTCAATTCACCTCTTAACCTGCAAAACACTTTCTCATCAAGTGGTTTAGTGAAAATATCCGCTAATTGCTTTTCAGTGCGAACATGCTTAAGATTAATGTCCCTTTGGCAACATGACTGCCGGTGTCAAACCGCGGATCTCGGTAGGGGGTCCCGAATCAAGGCCTAGGCGGATGGTAACAGGAGACAAGGGACACGATGTTTTTACCCAGGTTCGGCCCTCTCGATGGAGGTAATACCCTACCCTTCTTGATTAATATTGATGATATGGGTAGTACAAGAGTAGATCTACCACGAGATCGAGAGGCTAAACCCTAGAAGCTAGCCTATGGTATGATTGTTGTTCATCCCACGGACTAAAACCCTTCGGTTTATATAGGCACCGAATAGGGTTAGGGTTACGAGTTGGTTACAATGGTAGGAAATCTACACATCCGATCGCCAAGCTTGCCTTCCATGCCAAGGAAAGTCCCATCCGGACACGGACGAAGTCTTCAATCTTGTATCTTCATAGTCCAGAGTCCGCCAAAGATGATAGTTCGCTATCCGGACACCCCTAGTCCAGACTCCTCAAGAGTCTCCCCAACCAGGCTTTAATGATGATAAGTCCGGCGGTTGATTGTCTTCAAGATTGCAAGGCGGGTTCTCCTCCTAATCCTGTGTTGAATAGTGTCCGGCTTTCTTGTGAATATCGCGCTTCTCGCTTCCACGCCAATAATGGCCATCTTCCATGTGTCGAACTAATGAAAAGTCAGGTATCTTTACATTTACCTCCCTTGTTGTGCAAATGAGCCGCCTATAAAGAGATCGATCCAGATCCGGATCACACCATCCCCCTTCACGAAGTCTTCATCGAGCGCCTTTGACAAAAAACCCACTCCATCATGGATACGACGCTGCCCTCCACTCGCGCCCCAACCCTCAGCCCGAGATTGGGAGATGCTCAATCCAAGATAGCTAATTGGAGATGCTCCAAACCAAGGGATTCCTTCCCTGCCTTCATGGTTCCGGTATGCTCCGACTCGCCACTTATAAGGGCAGAAGCAAAGGAGAGCGCCCCGATTCCTCTAAGGGAGAGCGGGTATGCTTTGCCTCTTACCTAGTGAGAGGACTCGGATTTCCAATCCATCCGCTTTCTCCGGGCTTCGGAGTTCTACGGCCTCCACCTGCACAACCTTACGCAGTGCCTCCATCTTGCATATAGCGGGCTTTGTGGCCCTTGCAAGCTGTTTCTAGGTGTTGAGGCCCATTTCGCCTGTGGAAGAGATTGTTCTGCCTTGTGCCTCGTTCTCGCCAAGGATCAATATATCAAGTGGGCGGAGCCAACTATGGCGATCGCCGGGACCGGATACTTATCCGAACCCCAAAGAAGGCCTCCGAGGACCGCCTCGAATGGTTTTACATGGAGGACGCCCGCCGGATCCTGTTCGGATCGGCCTTCCGGAGTTTCGCAACGCTCCTCTAAAGAAGCGCCTAAGCTGGCGCCCATGGAGCCCCCAGGGGGAAAATAACCGGGACGTCCTTTACTTGATGAGCCAAATAAGATTACTGGCTCATGCCGGATTGACCATGATTGGAGTCATGGCAACCTGCATTATGAGGGGAGTGCAGCCGCTCCAATATAGAGGCCACCCCATGTGGGACTTCAATGGGGAGGACGATGCCACCCGCCATGGCCGCAAAGGGCCGGGATCGGTCACCGAACTGGTGAAGACCTTGTCCGCCATGTACAAAGGGGAAGAGGAGGATTTTCTCCGCCACCCATCGAACGGGTTTTCTTCGAATAATCCTCGAAGTTGGGTAAGCAAATATCTTTGTGGCCTGTCCGATCCATGTTCCCGTGGTTAAATATCTCATTTCATGGTTTCTACGCAGGAACTGCACCGGGCCGTGGAGAAGATACACAGCCCGCCCCCACAACCCGAGGATCCGGAACGGTCCGTCGATCCGGCCTCCGAAGAGGACCCGGATATAAAGGTGGAGCTGATCGACGGGGTGTTCCACCAACTTAGCATAGACAATGCTTTGGTTGCCATTACGGCCGACTACCCCGGATTATTTCCGGCCTCCCAGGTAACCGTGACCGAAGTCCGGATACCATGACCCACCTGTGCTTTCCTTCTAATCACCACGTATTTGATGGTGTTTCGCAGGGGGTGCCTTCGAGGCAGGAGGCCGAGCCCGCGGCGGCTAGCCAACAAGGGGCAGTACGGCCCCGCAGGCTAAAAAGAAGTGCTGTCCGGATCGAAACTCTGCCGCAACGGTATAGCGCGTCACCATATTCCCAGGATTGATTCCTGGAAGGCGTACTAACGCTGGTGCTCTTTTCAGGAAAAAGAGCACTCGCCGGACTGAGTCCGGAGAGGTTGCCAATCGAACCTCTGCCAGCTAGGCTCCAAAGCCGGGTCCGTAAGCGAGAGAGCGAGGCGCGGCGTCGGATGCTCCTCCGACAGAGGATGCCGACAGATTGTCCGCCACCAACTCGAGGTGGAGAGCGCCATGAATCACAAGCGCGACAGTTCTTCATGACGATGTTTCTCCCAAGAGGCCTTGAATGCCTTCAATTCGGGAGATGCGCACCTCCGTGCCGCTCAAGATGGTCTAGCCAGAGCCACGGAGCAGTATGTAAAGGACATACGGGTGAGGAATTTGACAGTTATATATGCCAGTAGCCCCCGAGACTAAAAATAGTTAGAATAACTGATTTAAGGATCATTTGTTATGTAGGATCTTACAAATAAGAATACTCGACTGTCTCAGGAGCTTGAAGAATGCAAGGCCCAACTTGAGGCCGCACTAGCCGCTATAGGGGGAGCCACAGAGACCCCCTCTGGTAATATATGCTTCAAAAGATAAATAGTTTGTGAAGTGCGGCGTGTGTGTAAATCTGACAATAATATTGCCGATGGCGCCGGACTAGATCCGGACAAGCAACAACTTTTGCGCCGGTTGAAGGCCGGCGAGAATGTGCTTACAAGGGTGAGGCAAGAGAAAAATAATCTCCAAGATGCCAACACCCAGCTGGGTGAGGAACTAAAGGATGTTCGTGCCCAGCTGTCTGACTCCGTGAAGGAGAATCGGCGACTTCGTCGCGGCATTTATAGTAAGTGCTTGAGCGAACTTTTGAAAAAGAGTTCGACGAGGAAGTCAATTAATAGAGTTATGTCTATAGGTATGCTCATGGGTCGCCCCACGAAGAGGAAATGCCGGTTCTACGGGTGACCTTCTTCGAGCTATTGCAACTGCACGAACGAAGTTCGGCAGGTGATGAAAAGCGTCGCCAGGCCTTGTGGCCATCTCTGTCTCCCTACCCAAGGCCTTGGAGAGCTTGCGAGAGAAGCTTCAGGAGCACGGCGGCGCTCCGACTATGGAAGATATCGGCCTGTCGTCAAGGCGCCCGGGAGGCCTGGGCCATGCTGAAGACGCGGTACACGAAGGCGGACCCAAACCAAATGGCCGAGGTCGGATCTGTGGGGCCCGACGGGAAGGAGATCCCTGTGAGCTTAGTGTACGGCCAAGCAGAGTTGGCCGCAAAGTATTCCCAGCAGGACTGTAAACTAGACAGCCTATTAGACGGCATTGAAGAGGAATACAATCGGTCAATTTGACTATGTAATTTAAAATGACATGTAAAATGCCTTCTAGCCGGATTGTAGATCGTTTGTCGTAGCGGACCTTTTCGCGTCAACCTCGGGACCCAATAGTCTGGAGTGTGTCCGAATACCCTCGCGGTTATGTAAAAACCGGGGTATGCGTGGAGACCAGGCGTAGGGGTCATGAGTGCTTTATCAGACAAGTGCCCAACTAGTTTATCTAAGGTGCATTTTTTCCAGCTCGGTGACCAAGGCAGCAATTTTTGGAGCATCTGGGACAATACGACCCCTGGTATTAGCTTAGCGTTGGAAATCAATTAGGTGAGCTTCCACTGATTTGGCCGCTGCATGCAGATACGCTGCCGGCCTTGCATGGCACATGCAATCCCCGTAACCCAAGAAATCAGCGATGCAAATAACTCTGTTGCCTCCTATAGGAAAATGAGCTCGCGCGGCAAAGAGAAAAAGGGAGGAAAGTCACTTGGCGCCAACAGAATGCAGATTTTAAAATATGTTCTCGTGTACAAAATGAGTAACTCCCCTGGTTTTCTTCATTTCCTTCTTCCAGTACGTGGCCAACAGAAAACATGGTTGATCTAGACTTGCATCCAGCACCTAATTGGGATTCAATTGAGGAGAACGAAGACCGGGCCTGTGATCTTGGATACGACTATGACTGGTAGCTTCCGATGACCTGACGACGGTATGTTCTTGTGCAATCTCACCTTTTTGCAGTAATACTAGTAGGATAATTTTTTTATTGCGGGCTCCATGTAGAAGTTGAGCTTTCCCTCCATGACGGCAATGGATGCGAGCATGATCGACTTCATGCCAGCAAAGAAGCCGACGATGAGGCGGACCTCCTTGAACACACGCGAGCTGCTTCTGCGGAACACGGGCGACTTGACGTACGCACGCCGGCGGAAGACGCGGGGCGCGGCCAACGCGCCGGCGGGTGCGGACGCGGGCACGGCCAAGGCGCAGGCGGGCGCGGACGCGGGACGGCCACGGCCAACGCGCCGGCGGGCGGGGACGCGCGAGGCCAACATGCAGACGGACCCGGCCATGCAGTGGACGCAACGCAGGCTTCACAGGTATACGTACTGTATGTATTGCATACTCCTTGAACCAGATCATGTACTCCGGGGTAGTAGTAGTACTTGAACCGTTGTGTCACCATCTCTGCTCAGGTGGATCACCGAGGCGCTGGTGGACGAGGCCACGCAGAGGATGGAATACAGTGCAAGCCGCCGGTGAATCCAGCGGAGAAGTGGTGGCCGGTGTCCTTTTGCACGATGGTTTCGCTCAGAAGTAGGAAGACCTTCTATCCTGGGGCGATCCGGCTTGGTACAACCAGGGCCTATCTCTTCGACGGCGAACATGTTCTTATAGATTCTCGTGCGCGCCGGACCGGTGAAGTATTCATCCAGGGAACGGTTGTCATGTTCCCCTGCCATCTTGCGAACATCACCACCGGTGACCAAGGAGTTGATGCGGCAGGTTCTATGTGCGCACACGACTCAGGCCATGGAGAAGATGCTGCTGGTGGATGCGATGGCTCGGAAGTGGAAGAAGCTGCCAGTATGCACGCGGGCCTCGGACGTGCTCGTGGTGCACATGATGTCGTGCTTAAACGCGTGCGTGCGGCGCTACTTCCTGGTCCTGTCGTCGGGCGTGGCCGTGGAGGTGACGACAATGCCGTCGGGGACGCCAGTGACGCTCGACATGGTCGTCGACGCTTGGGCTTGGTTGGTCGCAGCAGAATGCGCCCGGCTCTGACGAAGTGGCAAGGCGGCCGTACCGAAGTTGTTCCATCTTCGCTAAATGGCAGCAGCAATGATGCAACCAGCCCCGCCGGCAACGTTAACCCATGCATCCGTGTGGAGTTGAACAAAGGTGTTGTTCCAGAGAGTGACCCTGGAGTACAAGCTGAAGTAGCTGACACCGGCAGCAACAATGGTTAGTCTTCTGCATGAGTTATTTCTGTAGAGAATGTTAGTTCTTTTTAGCTGAAAGTAATTCAGTTCTTGTTCTGAATATTCTGTAGGCTCAAATGCTAATAAAAAGAAGCGAAGATGGTACCCAGACCATCAAAAGCAAGAAATTTATGCCATGCTATTAGAGCGGACAAATCAAGGCGTACTAAACCAAGGGGTGGTTGACGAGGTGGCAGAGCTTTGTCAAGTTAATTACCGGACTGTTCAAAACATATGGTCGAGAGGCAAGAAAGCCGGTGGTATTCATGGAGTAGCAAACAAAAGGGTGAACACTTGTGGCCGCAAGAAGATACTGTTTGATTCAGATGCCATAAAAAAGATTGAATTGAGCAAAAGAACTACGCTCAAAGATCTTGCTAATGAGCTTCAAATGGCGAAGACAACTTTATGGAGAAGGTTGAAGGAGGGCAGACTGAAGCGCCATACAAATTCAATTAAATCCACATTGACTGATGACAACAAGGTGGGTCGGATTCGGTTTTGTTTATCCATCTTGGATGAGCTAAGTGTGCCTGAAGAACCCAGATTTAAAGGCATGTACAATGTCATTCACATTGATGAGAAGTGTTTCTACCGCACTAAAGGTACCCGGAACTACTACTTGGCACCTGATGAAGAAGAACTCTATCGCAGCACACAGAGCAAGGGATTTATCGGGAAAGTGATGTTCTTGGCAGCAGTAGCAAGGCCTCGTTATGATGATCATGGTGTCATGACTTTTGATGGCAAGATTGGAATTTGGCCGTTCACATATCAGGACTTTGCAAAGAGGCGTAGCCCTTACCAAGAGAGGGGGGAAGAGGTAACCAAGGTTTTGCCGTCGGTGACGAAGGATGTCAGTAGAGATTATATGGTGAACAAGCTGCTACCTGCCATCAAGGCTTTGTGGCCGGCTTCGGAACACGGACGCATAATATACATTCAGCAAGATAATGCAAAGACCCATATTGCTGTGAATGACAGTGTGTTTTGTGCAGCGGCACAGGCGGATGGATGGGATATTAGGCTTACATGTCAGCCGCCGAACTCACCTGATTTGAACATTCTTGACTTAGGATTCTTTGCTGCACTTCAGGCTCTTTTTGAGAAGATGTCCCCTGGTAAAATTGCTGATATTGTTGCAAAGGTGAAAAAAGCATATGACACCTACCCGGCTGAGAGAAGCAACCGTATTTTTCTTACCCTTCAGTCATGCATGTGCGAGGTACTGAAGCAGAAAGGAGGTAACCGGTACAAGGTTCCGCACATGAGGAAGTCATTTCTGGCGGCACTCGAAATGCTTCCGGACGTAGTACCCTGCGATGCTGATGTTGTAATTGCTGCTATTGAAGCCCTTCCAGATGCTTGATGTACTTCTTGTGGCTTGTTATCAGTAATAATCTTAGCAACTTCGTTACTTATACAGTCATGAATTTAAACATACTCATACTGTACTTTTAGCCTTATTCATAATCTCAGCGGACTTGTTCTTTGTTTTCTGATGCTTATTACTCCATGCCATCAAGTAATCTTAAAAGAACTTGTTGTTAATTTTTTTGGTGATTTTTATTACTCCATGACTTCGACTTATCTATTGCTTTGAGAGTAGAACATTGCAAGTAACAGTAACCAACAAAATGAGCTTCATTCATGCCAAAGTATGATGTCACTTAACAAACTCATGCAATAAAAAAAAGACTTTGGGCACATTGACAATTTATGAAATCACACCAAATATTTAGTGCTAAGCGGAGAGTAGTTGCGTCACTGATTATGTGGTCATTTCTTCATCATCTTTGGATCATACGATGTCATCAAGGACTTCAGTATGAAATCCCTATATGATTCCATTCCTGGGGGTACCAAGTCCGGCATTGAATCTGGGGCATAAAATCGTTCCACACACACGTCACTTGCTCTGGCAGCTTGCATTGCTTCAAACTCTGAATCGATGGTCTCGGCATCGCTATCGACCTCATCATTCTTGATGGCCTTGTCATCTACCGCGTTGCTCTTATCGTTCTCCTCGCCATATTGGTGCTCCCCTTGATCGACGCCTCCAGTTGTGTCGCTAAAAGTTAGAACAAGGCATGTCATACTAGTACATGTACAGATATGATGAATAAGAGCAAACGTATAAGTGGGACTAACCAAAAATTGGTGATGTTATTTGACATGATGGATATTCCGTACATACGGCAAAGGACAGTGCACCGAGCATTGCTTGACAAGGCATGCTTGAAGAGGCCGATGCGGCGTACGGTTCGGACACCGCACAGTTCACGACCTCGTTGACGGTGGCGATTCCGGCCTTGGAAGAAGTTACAGACCGGATGTCGAGCAGCATGTGTGCGCAATAACCCGGCTTGTTGGACAGCGTCGTTGTCGGCCGTGGCCACATCATGCAAAATCTGGTCGGCGAGCTTCACGTCGGACAACAGAGGCGACGAGTTCTCGGCGAGACACCGGCCGTGGTCTTGCACCTCACTAAACAGGCCCAAGGACTCGTCCGTTTCTTCCACCTGACTGAACAGTTCCATAGCGGGATCATCCTCTTGGCTAAAAACATGCAGCAACGAGTTGAACCTATCTTCCTCTAGCGTGAACGGATCCATGGTGGAAGAGAAAAGGCGTCCGTTCAGAAGTTTTGTTCGTGTGATGCTTTCTGTTCTCAGGAAAAGGCTTAGATCAGGTAGAGAAAATTGTTCTATACGCTCTCAAAGAGGAAACAATAAAATAATGGGATTGCATGGGACGGGAGGATATACATTTTCCTAATTAATGATGGTTCCCTTTTTTTCCCAACAAAACGCATTAAGTGCTTGGCTTGATTTTAGCATCAGGAGGATAGCTACCATGTATGTCGGCCGTGGAGGGGTAAAAGAGGGATTAAGTGAGATTACAACAAATACACCTTACATTGTGAAATTTTTGTAAAAAAAATGCACCTTAGATAAAGGAACGGAGGGTATTACATGGTTAGTAAGAAACATCTTCCAGGGAGAATAGTTCCGTTAGGGGTTCCTTTCCCTGGGAGGCATATGCCCTAAAGTGCATGTCCGGACTACGAAAAAAGCAGAAAAGCATCTGGGGCAGATAAATGAAAAATAAAAAAATCATCTTTTAGTTCACCGACCGAATATTCCCTTAAGAACGCTAGCTTTCGTCTTCACCCAGTCTGAGGTACACGTCCGGCTGACCCGGCGGTAACAATCGCAGAGGTGCTCCCTTTACCACCCACCGAGGATAGCGCGTCAAGTGTGTGCGAACAATGCGCAAACGAGCCTCTAAAGGCTTCAAGAAGAAGGAGGAGGAAGGAGTGAAATAAAAGACAACAAAAATAGAAAATGTGGATGGAGGAAGGAGACGAACTCGAGTCCGGCGCTTAGGCGAGAATCTTCGTGAGACGGGCTACGCCCATGGGTTCGCTCGAGTCGGTTATCCGATGCGTTTACAGACGGTATGCTCCGCGGTCAGGACCTGGTCGATGATGAAGGACCTTCCCATTTGGGCTTGAGTTTGTCCTTTTTCTTGTCCGCAGGCGAGAACTAGTTCGCCAACGCTGTAAGCTTTGGCCCGTATTTCCCTGCTTTGATATCTTCGAGCTTGCTATTGATAAAATGCGGAACGAGCTTTTGCCACGTCGCGCTCCTCCAATGCGTCCAACTGTCCTGCCGATCGAGCTCGGCTTCTCTTTCTTCATACATGCGCACGCGAGGTGAGTCATGCATTATGTCGCAGGGCAAGACTGCCTCGCGCCATACACCATAAAAATGGTGTGAATCCGTAGTACGATTCGGCGTGGTCCACAGCCCCGTAGTACGGAGTCGAGCTCCTCAACCCAAAGGCGTGTTAGATTCCTTGAGGGACCGCACTAGTCTGGGTTTAATGCCGCCAGATTAGACCGTTGCTCGCTCGACTTGACCGTTGGTTTGAGGGTGATAGACTGAGGCGTAATCGAGCTTGATGCCCATGTTTTTGCACCATAATTTGACCTCATCAGCCGTGAAGTTGGTGCCGTTATCAGTGATGATACTGTGGGGGACGCCGTAACGGTGCACTACCCTTGATATGAAGTCTATCACCGCCCGGATTCGCCGCTTTGACAAGCTTGGCCTCTATCCATTTGGTGAATTTATCCACCATGACCAATAGGTATTTTTGCTTGTGGGTTCCTCCCTTAAGGGGTCCAACCATGTCAAGCCCCGGACCACGAACGGCCGGTGATGGGTATAGTTTTGAGGGCGGTGGGTGGCATGTGGCTTTGGTTAGCAAAAGCTGGCAACCGACGATCGTTGGACTAAATCCTGCGATCTGCCGGGCCATCGGCCAATAAAATCCTGTACGGAAGACCTTGCCTACAAGGGCCCGGGCTGCGGCGTGGTGCCCACCCAGTCCGGCATGAATTTCAGCCAGGAGGTTGCGCCCTTCCTCTTCGGAGATACACCTTTGAAGGACTCCTGTTGTGCTTTTCTTATAAAGCTCTCCCTCATGGACTTTATAGGCTTTGGATCACCGTACTATGCAGCGGGCCTCATTTTGGTCTTTGGGGAGTTCCTGCCTAGTTAGGTAGGCTAGGAATGGTTCCGTCCACGGGGCGATGACCGCCATTATTTCGTGGGCGGACGGTGTTATTTCGTTGGCAGAGCCTCCGATTGTGTCGAGTGTTCGTGTCGCAAGGCGGTTGGGTCCGGATTGTTATTTCCGACTCCTTCCCATAGTACGGATGGCTTGAACAACCGCTCCAGGAAGATGTTGGGCGGGGCGGCATCACGCTTTGGCGCCGATGCGCTAATACGTCCGCCGCCTGGTTGTTATCCCGGCTATATGATGAAATTCGAGCCCTTCAACCGTGCTGACATTTTAGGACCGCATTGCGGTACGCTGCCATTTTCGGATCTTTAGCATCAAAGTCTCCATTTATTTGAGATATCGCGAGGTTCAATCCTCGCACCTCTAGGCGCTTAATGCCCATGGTGACTGCCATCCGGAGGCCGTGCGTATGGGCCTCGATTCGCCGCGTTGTTGGAGTCCGTATACATTATCTCAAGGACGATTGGACTGTGTCCCGGTTGGGGACGCCAGACGACGCCAGCCCAGTGCCGCCAGCATTTTGGAGCCGCCAAAGTGCGTGATCCATTGAGTATGCGCCGCACTCTTTAGGGAGTTCGCCGGTCCATTCGCCACGAAGTCGGCCAAAACCTGCGACTTAATAGCTCGCGTGGCTTATAGGTTATGTCGAATGGAAGGAGCTCTATGGCCCATTTAGCAATCCGCCTGAAGCGCCATGGTTGTTTATAATGTCGTTAAGAGGTACATCGGAGGTTACCGTTATCGAACACTCTTGAAAGTAGTGTCACAGCTTCGGGATGCCATGAACACCGTGATATGCTATCTTTTGATAATGTGGGTACCGGACTTGCATGGAGTTAGGACAAGGGACACGTAGTAAACCGTCTTTGAAGAGGGAACTCGTGTCCGTCCATTTCTCGCTCGACGACGAGCACCGCGCTAACAACTTGATGTGTTGCGCGATGTATAATAGCATTGGTTCGCCCATGTTGGGCGTAGCTGACCAGATTTGTTGCCAATATGGCTTTTATTTCTTCGAGTCCGCCATGGCGGCATCCGTCCACTCGAAGTGTTCGGTGCGCCGGAGGAGGCGGTAAAGGAGAAACGCCTTTTCTCCCAAACGGGAAATAAAGCGGCTTAGAGCCGCTACGCATCCAGTAAATTTTTGTATTTGCTTGAGGTCTTTTGGAATATCCAATTGTGAAAAAGCTCGGATCTTGGCTGGGTTTGCTTCAATTCCTCTACGGACACAATGAAGCCCAAGAGCTTTCCGCTGAACGCCAAGACGATTTTTCCGGATTGAGCGTAATGTCATATTTTCGGAG
Source organism: Aegilops longissima (assembly GCA_021605205.1). Lineage (NCBI taxonomy): Eukaryota > Viridiplantae > Streptophyta > Magnoliopsida > Poales > Poaceae > Aegilops > Aegilops longissima. Next base: position 71,323,065 of record CM038680.1, on the reverse strand, counting down.
ATTGTCGAATGTGAGCCTCAAGTCGTCTACTAGAGTTTCGACATGCTTGGATTTGACGACCACGTCATCTACATATGCTTCCACTGTTTTGCCTATCTGGTTGGCGAGACATGTCTGAATCATGCGCTGATATGTTGTGCCGGCGTTTTTGAGCCCGAAGGGCATTGTGTTGAAGCAGAATGGGCCGTATGGAGTGATGAATGCTGTTGCGGCTTGGTTTGGCTCCGCCATCTTGATTTGGTGGTAGCCGGAGTACGCGTAGAGGAAGCACAATGAGTCGTGTCCTGCTGTAGAAGGCCAATAATTTGATCAATGCGAGGGAGGGGAAGGGATCCTTTGGGCAAGCCTTATTAAGGTCTTTGAAATCAACACATAGGCGCTAGGATTTATCCTTCTTTGGTACCATCACCAGATTTGCTAGCCAGTCCGGATGTTTTATATCTCTGATGAATCCGGCTTCCAGAAGTTTGGCTAGCTCCTCTCCCATGGCCTGTCTCTTGGGTTCGGAAAAGCGCCGAAGATCATGTTTGACTGGCTTGAATCCTTTTAGGATATTCAGGCTGTGCTCGGCCAGCCGACGTGGGATTCCTGGCATGTCCGAAGGGTGCCAGGCAAAAATGCCCCAGTTTTCTCGTAGAAATTCTCGTAGTGCAGCGTCTACATCAGGGGTTTAATTATGCCCCAATGGAGGCCATCTTTGCAGGGTCCGTTGGGTGGACTTGGAATTTGACTATTTCATCCGCTGGTTTAAAAGAGGTGGACTTGGATATTTTATCAAGTATCACATCGCCCCTGTTCACCGTGGACCGCATCACGGTGAGTTCCTCGCCACTAGGGCTTTTGGATAGTGCCTCGAGGGCTAGTGCGGCTGTCTTGTTTTCGTGAGTGTTATGTTCGGATCACTAGCGAGTGATGATTCCGTTAGGTCCGGCATTTTAAGCTTCATGTACCCATAATGGGGTATAGCTTGAAAATTGTGAATGCCTCTCGCCTAATAAAGCGTGATATCCGCTGCTCAAGGGGCCACTTGAATGCGACCTCCTCGGACCTGTAATTGTCCGTGAGCGAACACTACGTCCAAGCAGATTTTTCCTGTGCAGCATGCTTCCCGCTAGGGATTATTCCTCTAAAGGTTGTGTTGCTTCGCTCAATGTGGTTCTAGTCTATTTCCATTTTTCGGAGGGTTTCTCGTAGATGAGCTTTAGTCCGCTGCCGCCATCCATTAGTACCTTAGTAAGGCGAAAGTCAGCCCACTATTGGACCGAGGACCAATGCGGCCGGTGCTCGGGCTGTTCGAATTTAGGTTCGCAACGGCATTAAAGGTAATAGTCGTGTCACCCATGGATTTATTGTTGCTACTTGGTAGACTTCAGCAAGGTTGCGGAGTGTTCGCTTCGCATGTTATTTGATGTGAAAGTCTCAAGACTGTCAATATCGTCTTCGGTGTTGCCGGGCTGGGATTCGAGGCTAGAAGCTCTTCGCCACTTTTGGCCACCGTCGAGTATCCAACATGCTCAAGGCTATGAGTTGGAGTGGCGCCCTCGTGCTATGAATTTTGCAGGTCCATTTAGCCAACCCTCCAAAGACGGTTCCGCGTCCTTTAGGGGTTTTGTTTTGATGTATAACCTAGGTGCTTGGTGATGATGCACCCTTTATTTCGGACTAGGGTTGTATTCAGGGCGGATTATCCCAAAATTTACTTTCGCTTTTCCAAGCACTTCCATCGCACAAGACTTTTGTACTATGGTCGCCAAGTCAGAAAGCGTAATTTCATGACGACTTACGGCGCTTAGGATTCCCTTGTCCGCAATTATTGTAGAAAAGTGAGATTGCGTCCTCCTCTCGGCATTCCTTTATCCTGTCCATGACCAGGAGGAATCGCCCAAGAATGATGTAATCGCTTCAGCGTGCTCTTGCCGAATTCAGGATAGATCGCTAAAGTTTGGGTGGGCGGGTGGAACTAAATCCGGAACCCCGTCCAATTTAAGACTCAGGGGCCGAGCCGAACTTGGAAGTTTGGATTTTTGAATGCTATCCAATGAATCCAACCCGCCACCGACTTTAAGTTCGTGGCTTGATCGACATCCGCCCCTCTGCGCGCAATCCGCATGGAGGGATCGAATCGGACGTAGCTAGTCCTTAAGATAGAAGAAGAATCGCCGATTTCCCTCTATCACAGCAACATGATGGGTAGCCCGGGAGAGTTGATCTCTCGATCGGTTTTAGGCCCGATCCGTCGTAGTCTGTGGCGACTCCTCAAGGTCGGCGATGCGATCCAAGAGCTCGCTTACGGAGGAGAGCTCGATCGGATCTAACTGCTCGGCAAGTTCCAAGTTAACGTGAATATTGGTTTCGATGACCGAGAAGTCATCGTCGGCGCGATGGCGAACTGGCGGTCATAAGAAAACCACCTAACCAAGAGTCCACCAGCGCCAAGGCTCCTTTGGCGATAGTATCGCTTTAAAGACGGATGGGGCATCCTTCCGGCGGCGACGACACGAGGAACTCTCAATGAAAGCACCAATGTCGGTGTCAAACCGCGGATCTCGGTAGGGGGTCCCGAACTGTGCGCCTAGGCGGATGGTAGCAGGAGACAAGGGACATGATGTTTTTACCCAGGTTCGGGCCCTCTCGATGGAGGTAATACCCTACTCCTGCTTGATTAATATTGATGATATGGGTATCACAAACTTAGATCTACCACGAGATCAGAGAGGCTAAACCCTAGAAGCTAGCCTATGGTATGATTGTTGTTCGTCCTACGGACTAAAACCCTTCGGTTTATATAGGCACCGAACAGGGTTAGGGTTTCACAGAGTCGGTTACATTGGTAGGAAATCTACACATCCGCATCGCCAAGCTTGCCTTCCACGCCAAGGAAAGTCCCATCCGGACGGCATGCAAGTATTCAATCTTGTATCTTCATAGTCCGTGAGTCCGCCAAAGATGATAGTTCGCTATCCGACACCCCCTAGTCCAGGACTCCCTAAATGACCTCGAATAAAATGATGATGAACTTCAATATGCTTAGTTCGAGAGTGTTGCACAGGATTGTGAGCAATCTTGATAGCACTTTCATTGTCACAAAGTAATGGAACATGTTTCACATATATCCCATAATCTTTAAAAGTTTGGGTCATCCAGAGCAATTGAGCACAACATGAGCCAGCGGCAATGTATTCCACTTCGGCGGTGGACAAGGATACTGAGTTTTGTTTCTTGGAAGACCAAGATACAAGAGATCTACCAAGAAATTGACAAGTACCCGAAGTGGACTTTCTATCAACCTTGTCCCCGGCATAGTCCGAGTTGGAGTAGCCAACAAGATCGAAAGAGGCCCTCTTTGGATACCAAATGCCAAAGTTTGGTGTATGGATTAAGTATCTCACTATCCTTTTCACGGCCTTAAGATGACATTCTTTAGGAGCAGCTTGATATCATGCACACATGCACACACTTATCATGATATCGGGACGTGAAGCACATAGATATAACAATGAACCAATCATAGAGCGATAAACCTTTGATCGACCGTTCACCATCTTTGGTCAAATCAAGATGTCCACTAGTAGGAATGGGTGTAGTCATACCTTTGCATTCTTGCATATTGAACTTCTTGAATAAGTCCTTGGTGTACTTCGCTTGAGAGACAAAGGTACCTTCCTTAGTTTGCTTGATTTGCAAACCAAGAAAGAATTTGAGTTCACTCACATCGACATCTCAAACTTCTCCGACATTAGCTTTCCAAACTTTTCACTAAAGTGAGGGTTAGTAGAACCAAATATAATATCATCAACATAGATTTGGCATAAAAATAGTTCTCCATCGACCCTCTTAGTACAAAGAGTAGAATCTATTTTTCCAATTTCAAAGCCTTTTTCAATAAGGAACTTGGTCAAGATTTATACCACGCCTAGGAGCTTGTTTAAGACCATAAATAGCTTTGTGAAGTTTGTAAGCATGATCAGGTTTCTTAGGATTAACGGCCGGAGGTTGCTTAACATAAACTTCCTCCTCTATTTCACCATTTAGAAAGGTACTTATAATGTCCAATTGGTACAAGGTGATATCATGATTGTTAGCATAGGCAAGTAAGATGTGAATAGACTCAAGTCTAGCAACGGAGCATAAGTCTCACCATAGTCCATACCTTCGACTTGTGTGTAGCCTTAATCGATTTAGACGTGCTTTGTTGTGAACTACTTGTCCATCTTCATCTTGCTTGTTGCAAAACACCCATTTGGTACCAATGATGTTGTGGTTGTTGTCGGGCTTCTCAACCAATGTCCACACTTGATTTCTCTCAAAGTTGTGTAGCTCTTCATGCATGGCATTTATCCAATCTGGATCCTCCAATGCTGCTTCAACCTTCATAGGTTCAATGCTAGAGATGAATGAATAGTGTTCACAAAAGTTAGCTAAACGAGTTTTAGAGCGAGTGATTCTCCCGGTTTGGATATCATTGTAGATTTGCTCGACGGGATGGTCTCACTACAAAAAAATACACTTCCGTGATGATACGTGTTTGTCACAGTAGGTCGCGTTTTTTGTCATGCATGTACATCCATGAAGATTTTATGACGGAATCAAGATAGTCATACCTGTGCTGTCGTAGAAGTGTTCCATGACATTACCAAAATTATCATCACGGAAGTGTCCACTTCCATGACGATAAATCCCGCGTCCACGTAAGTGCTTTTCGCCAAGGGTGACCGACACGTGGCATCCACCGTAACGGAACGCCGTTAAGCTATCGGGTCGGGTTTTGGATCCGATAACCCGTTAACAGCCCCGACAAATGGGGATTTTCCACGTGTAAAATCATCATTAGCTGGAGGAAACACGTGTCGGCTCACTGTTGGGACATATGTTATTCACTCATTGGACAGAAGGCGCCTATGATACGTCGACACGTGGCACGGCCCAACAGAGGCCTATTCCTGTGAAGAGGCCGGCCCGTTTGACTTGGTCAAAAGGTGGCGGGCCGGCCCATGGAAAGCCTGTTAACGGCATGTTCGCATATAGCCCATTTACAACCCTCTAACCCAAGGCCCATTACGCCCTATCCGAATTAGGCCCAGTAGCGTCATCTGGGCCACCCAATATGATTCCAGCCTGTTTTCAGTTCTGGCCCATGTATGGCCATTGATGTCTTTCGTCCCATATGAGGCCCTATGTAACTCTTGGCCTATTAACGGCCCGTGGTGAAACTGACCCGTAATGAACAGTGTATCACTTTACACCCATTAACGGCCCGTGGTGAAACTGGCCCGTAATGAACAGTGTATCACTTTATACCCATTAACGGCCCGTTATTCCATTGGGCCATTTCAGCCCATGTTATCTTTCGCCTTCTCGAGCCCATTTATTCTTGGGCTCATTTCCAGATTCGCTTACCTATGGCCCTCATCGTCATTTTCTTGCCAGGCCCAAATTCAGCCCATGATTACAATCGGCCTTTTGTGGTCCGTTAATCGCTGGGCGCTTTCATAGCATCATGAAATACGGCCTATTAACGATGGCCCGTTATGGTCGGCCCATGAACGGGCGATTCCAACTCTAGCCCGTTTACGGCCATAATGCGGCCTGTTATTGGCCCATGTTATCATACTGCCCGTATAAGGCCCATTGATGATACGACCCGTGGAAGGCCCATTGTTTCTACGGCCCGTAGAAGGCCCATTGTTTCTACGGCCCGTAGAAGGCCCATTGTTTCTACGGCCCGTAGAAGGCCCATCGCTTTCACTGCCCGTAGGAGGCCCAAAGGTCACTACAAAAATATTAGCCCATGGTTATTGTAGCCTAGTTTTAAAAAATAGGTTATTGCAGCCACAAGTAAACCACGGAAAAAAGAACTGCAATGACTACAAGCAAACAAATAAACAAGACAACAAGGAAATAAATAACCAAGCAACTTACGCTAGGCTATCATGGCTATCACATATTACATCCACTGGGCATCAAAGTTCGCCACCGAAGGCAAATAAACGCTACCGACAAAAGAATATACAAAACCGAGAGCACTTCGTAGGCACTAGGCCGGCAAGATCGGGCCCATAAGCAGGTGATGAAGCTGAGTAGACCTCGCCAGTGTCAACGATAGATGCATCAACACTAGATTTAAGGCATGATGGTGTGCACCGCAGTCCTCCGACATATTCATTGCATCTTTGACTTCAAAGTCGAGCTGAGATGAAGCAAGCCTTCCGCTTTAAGTTGAGATCAAGAAGTCGAACATATTGAGGCAGCGATCGCGACAGAGGTTGTCTCACACCTGCCGTGAGTAGCTTCAACTCACTATCTTCATCAAGACAGACCTTGGGGTCATCTCGATGTCCTCAAGATGGTTTGGCCTACTATCTTCCCTAAAGTTCTGCCCGGAGTAAGAGATACGACTGAAAGAGAAACAAGGAGACACGTAATGGTTTCACAATTATATAAGCAAATAAATGGATCTGTTCGCATAAGGAACATGTTTTACAACTACAATTTGAAATGGTAGTTTTGCAAACATCCAATCAGATGTAAACAGCAAAGCAAACAGCAGTGGAGGAAATGATGCCTATCCAAATCTATACTAGAACAAAGTTTGAAGGCTTGAGAAGGATGAACTTACATTACATGTTAAAGCGGGCTAGGCAAAGCCCTTCTCCATGTTGATGGAAGGATAATCCAATAAATTCCTCAAAGAAAATTCTTTACAAGCGTTGCCATTATTCTACATTTTGCAAAGAGTAAATATAGATCAAATAATATTGGAAGAAACAGAGGATAATGAAGCTCAGGTGCAGACTGATGATACATAATCAAATAGCAATTAATTAAGTACATCGTTACAAGGCAAAAGGGAGAGAGGTACTGACAAGAGCAATGCAGAGCCCATTATTGTTTTGAGATCGTATGATCCTTTGAGCAAGGAGATTCATCTAAAATTAGTTTTCATACAAGAGAGAAGGTAAGGCACAAGCAGAAATTTAGGAGTTCAAATTTTGAATTGATATCATAGATAAGACTGACGCTGGGCTCCCAGCAGTTCTAATAGGGGTTTGGCCACTGGAGTAGGGGTAAAGTGTGGTACAGTTGGGCCTGTGTTTTCTGTGGCTGCTGATCTATCTGATTTAGCAGGTATCACTACCTTTTCCAAATACCTAGTTTGTACTCCTTGAGGATCTGCATTCACCCTCTTCCTTTTGGACATCTATTACGAAAAGAACAACATTTGATCTGAAAAACATAGTGTGACGACACATGGAATAAGTACGTAAAATGGATAGGTATGGCATATAATCATATATGATGCTTAAACTAAGCAGATGGTGTAACAAAGTAGAAGTAATGCAAGAGGTCAGATGCAAAATATGTGCGACCAATACAACTTTGCAAAGTTAGAGCAAGCACCTTGATGGGTGAATAAGATAGGCCATCCTCCACCATGCCAGTTTGTTAGCCAAAGGATCGCTTCGCAATATTCCTCTCGTGCGCCCATTCTCATATTCATTTTGATAATGTTCAATATCCGACATGCATGAAAACATAAAACAAGTGAGATTTTCTTTGTAATGCGTATGATTCTAATCCAATACTACCTCCTGTAAACCCCTTTGTGCTATCTCTGCAATTCTTTTAAAAGATGCCATGCATGCTGTAATTTATTGTGTGCATTAATATAATGTGGCCAACTACTCAAAATATGAGAGCTCCAGAAGTGATGACACTTCGCAGATGATAGCTTCAACATATAGTAAAGAAGAACAAGTCGACATGACCTGACAGATTCAAAATATACTAAGGGAGAACAACTCGACCTGACCAGTCGACCGCAAGAGAAGAGTATCATCTTAAAAAAGAGTAGTAGAGCAAGCAGATTGAAGATATTACAAGTCTTTCAATACAATGTTGGTTGGCCACCCATGATGAACCAGAGCGCACTATTCTTTTCGGCCTCTCCATATGTGGCTCACATGCATTTAGAAACTAAAGTAGGAACATTTAGCTCACCAATTAAACATCTCTCAGTTTTACTAATATTAGCAATAATATCATATATGAATTTGTACAACTAAGCTTGTTTAGCTCTATGGGTGGAGCAGTGCTATTACGACATGAACCACGTAGCTGATTGTGGTCATCATAAAATGGGGAAAACATAAGCATGATACAGTTTTGAACGTGGCGCTTAATGGCAGATCTGAAGTCGCAAACTGCAAGAAGGGTAGTTAGCAACCGATGTTTGCTTTGAAATAACAACTAAGATTTGGTATGGACAAGAAAGTACGGTCAACAAGTGACAAAGAAATGCAATTATGTTGTCTCTCTATATGTCGCGACATGCATTTGGAAACTCAAGTGGGACCTTTAGCTAACCAATTAAATGTGTCGGTTAAGTAATATCACTATCATATCACAATCACATTTGAACAACTAAGCTTTCAAATTCTAAGTGTTGTGTTGTTTAGCTTGAAGGGTGGAGTAATGCTAGTACGAGAGAAAGCACCTACGCAGATCATAGTGGAGTAGATAAAAGGGGAAAACCCTAAGCATCAAGAGAAAAATCAGGAAAGTGGAACTAGCTGGACCAGTGGGTGGCGCACATGCTTTTCGAAACGAATATAGGAACATTAGGTGACCAATTAAATGTTCTCCGTTTTAGTGATATGAGCATCATATCGATTCAGATTTCAACACGTAAGCTTTGGGTTGAGGTCTTCGTGAGCAGTGCTAGCACGACACCTAAACACCTACGATGATGGTATTGAATATAAAGGGGAAACCATAAGCTTTACGAGTATAGTGCCCGTGCCATGGCGGATCTGAAGGTGCAAACCGACAAAGCTACTTCAAGAACCAATGTTTGCTTTCAACTAGCCACTACGATTTGGTATCATGCCGCTCGGGAACGGGGTACCCAGACTTTCCTGCCCGCGCCCGCGGCGTGGCTCAAGGGTGGCCCAAGACGCCCATGTTCATCAAGACAAGCTCAAGACCTCGCGAGGGCTGGCCTCATGAGGCGAGACGACAGAAGCTTCCTCGAGCACGGCCTCGCCAGCTGGCTCGCGAGGAGGCGGAGAGATCAAGGCGGGTACCTCACGAGGTGCCCATGACGCACCAAGGGCGCCAGCGGCGCCAGCCCGCCAAGGTCCTCATTTCCTCTTTGGTGCAAAGGGGCAAGGGCAGGCGAGAGCATCAAGCAAAGGCATCCGCTTCGTGCAACAAGACCAAGACCGTCATGAACGGCCGAAGGAAGTCATCGTGGAGCCCAAGCCGGCGTCCACCACGAGCCTTTGACAGCGAGGACCAACTTTAGTCAGATAAGTGTACTAGATGTTCCCCTTCAAAATGGACAATTGTTGGCGCCCTTCCCGCTCAATATTTGGGAAGAGGCCCAGGGCCTTTGCCTATAAATAGGACTAGCCACCCACAGGGTAGAGGCATCTCGGAGACATCTTGGAGAGATCCAGACATCTCGCCTCACCTTAGCTCGATCCAATCCGATCGAGAGCCTAGCCACAAGAACACCTCACCCTCGCGAGGCTGTTCTTCCCTGTATTGTTCATCATCAGCCCAAGAGGCAATCCACCACACCACAAACTAGAGTAGGGTATTACACCATAATGGTGGCCCGAACTAGTATAAACCCTGTGTCTCTTGTGTTGTTCCTTTCGTAGTTTAGATTCTAGCGAGGCGGCGAGGTGCAGGTAGGTAGAGGTGAGATCTCCGCACACCCCTGCAGTTCGACCTAGAGGGTCTGCCGTAACCCAAAATCCGACATTTGGCGCGCCCGTAGGGTGCGCTGAACTGCCTTCTTCCGCCGCGTCCCCGTCAGATCGTCATCATCATGTCCGCGACCAGCGGCAACCCTGATCCTCGGGCGGCTGGCCCGCCACGCAGAGCCGCCGCCCGGGCGACCCCATGCCCTGTGCAGCTCATGGTCCGCAGGGCGCTGCAGAGCCGCGCCGACGCGACAGTAACGACAGCCTCAAGCCACGGCAGCGCGGTCGGCGGCGTAGGGCCTCCAACCACGCCATGCCACGACGCCGACACCCGACGGGAGCAGCGAACTCAAGGGCCAAGCTCACGGTGGCCCGACAGCTACTGCAATGCAGGCTGCTGGAAGGCGGTCGCGACATGCTGCTAGAACGGGTGGCAGAGCTCCTGGGCTTCGCCGCCTCGGGGGCTCACCCCTTCTGCACCCAACTCCCACCTCAGGTCCAGGGTGGCCCGCACGGAGGCTCCACCCACGCTCGCGTAGCTCCAAGCGGATTCCAAGGCCACCCCAGCGCCAACCAGGCCGTCAGCACCGGGCCAGCAGCGGTGCTGCCTCCGCCCCCGGCCAGCGAAGAAGGATTCGCCACGACCCACGGCCCCAGTGGGCCACCGCGCTACCACCCCCAGGTGGGCACCTCAAGTAGAACTGTGTGGCACACGGAGCACTATGGCGCAACTTTCGGGATGGCGGCCCCGGAAGAGTACGTGCCCCACATGATGGATCAAGGGCACGCACAGGAGGGCGAACATGGCTCGCTCCTCGGCCCAAGCTGGGGGGATGAGGCAACGGAAGCTGAGCTCTTCCAGGAGCCCCGGGAAAGCCCCGTCGGCCGCGCTGGAAGCAACGATTATCGGGTACCGCTAATTCCTCAGGAGCAGGCATACGCTAACCATGGATCGCAGGAGGTACAGGTCGCCGCAGCAGACGGCTGCCCCACTCCCCGCAGCTTCCTACCCTCGTGAGGTGGGCGCCGGGGCTGCAGGAGAGGGCCGAGATCAGCATCACCACCGTGGCATTCGAGCAAGGCGCCCTCGGGAGGTAGGCCCTCTGCCGGGGTGCCTCGTGGCCTACCCCCGCAGAGGACCCGTGGTCGCTGGGGAACTGCTGGCATCGCTTACCCCATCGGCGGCGCCCTGGTTTCCGTCGTCGCCGGTGGCACTAGAGTGTGGCGCAAGGCAGGGCCTCGTCTGGCGATATGAAGCAAGGCCGGTACTGTGAAGAAGGGCGGTGCTCGTGAAGCTCGCCGCCCGTGACACTCTCACATAATAATGAGTGGGGCTGTACACGCCTGAGTCTCGGGTGCCGCCTCAGCCCTGGGGCTCCCTCCCACGCCTAGTGGCAGCACTTAGCTCTGCTACCGGTGAGAAGACGCCCAAGACTAGACTAGGTGCCGGACGCGCTTTTTCTCGCTTCCTTGCTTTTCCCTTGGCTGTCGCTTCCCCGCTGGATTTAAGTTGGATTTGAGCTATGATTTGCGTGTGTTCGGGAAGGGTGTTTAGTCTCGCTCGAGCAATCTCTCGTCTTCTGTTACCACTTTACCTCAGCTTCCTCCCTCGTGAGCCCTCGCGAGCCGGGCCAGCCTAGCTTGCGTGCAGCTCGGACTGCCGTCCACCACGCCTCTCGGGAGGTTTTCATTACAGGTTCAATGGGCTCGTTCAGGAGATATTCGAGACACCGCAGCCCTCCATAGGTTATCTCGGGGCCCACGCCGGTCGAAGGTAAACAAGCCATCCAGCTCATCGCAAAGCCAGCCACTTGGCGCAGGCGTCACAGTGATATCGCATCTACTAATACGCTGAATGCAAGTTTTACATGAGGGCTTCCTCCCAAAATGCTCTTACAACCTTCGTGGCAAAGCCCAACTCTATCTCGCGCAGGTAAGGAAGCAGGACAACACGCGTCACCGGATAAATCCCCAATGCATCCTCGGGGCACCTCCTGAATCGTCGCTGGCGCCGCTGGCCTCGCCATCACTCTCCGCGTTGCCGTCAGTGGCGTCGGGGCCGTTCACCACGCCGCCTTCATCAGCAGCCACAACCACGCCGTCGTTATCAGAAGCAAAGGCCCTGACGAGGGCATCCACGTTGTCTTCCACCCGGGCGCCAGTCGCCCCGGACGACCTGGGTATGCGGGCGATGGCGGCGTCAAAATCGGGTTAGGGTCCATGTTCCGAAGATGGCTGAAGACACGAGAAAAGGCGCGCCCGAGCAGGGCGTGGCTCCTCTCCCCCACCAACCTGTTGGCTCTGACCGACCGCACCTCCAGCTGCGTCACCACATCAATGAAGAACTGAAGGTTGCCAGTATAGTTGACTGCGTCGGGCTCACCAACGGAAGCCTCGCAGATGTTACCCAAGGCCGTGTTGGCTCTCTCCTGGAGCGTGGTGAGCATGGGGCCATGCTCGTGCTCCAGGATCCGCCGCTGGCGTATCTCGTCCTCGTTCGGCCGCGCGACGGCCTCAGCCTCGTCCACCCGTTGACGGAGAAGAAGCGCCTCGGCGCGGGAGGTAGTCAGCTCCTCCTGTGCCACGGCAAGGGCGGCCCGGGAAGCGTCGGCCCACCGCATCACCTCATCCAGCTTGGCCCTCAGAACGGCGGTCCTGTCTTGACCTCGACCACGATCAACCCTAGCCTCTCCTCGAACTCGCTGAAGGTTCAAGCGGGCCGCCGCCACCGGCGCTCAACCTCTTCTCGACTCGGGCCTCCAGCGCAGCAACGCTATCCTCCGCCAGTGTCACCAAGCGCCTCGCGTCTCAAACGCCAAGATCGCGGCGCGTTCAGCAGCTTCCAGCCGCTGCCTCATCACGCCTCGAGCTCGCTGGTCGATCAAGCCCCTTCATTGATGCAAGGGCCATCTCACGCAGCTCCCCCTGCTGCTCCAGGGAATGGCACCAGGCCTGGAGTTCCCGCGCCCGCTCCTCCGCTGCCTCACGCGGCCCGACAGCCTATCGGGCCTCCTCGACGACCCGGGAACGGGCCTCCCGAGAGGCCACCAGCGACGCCTCGGCTTGTTCATTGTCGAGGTCACGTTGGTTGCGCGCAAGGGCAACAGCCGCCTTCAGCTTGCACCTCTCTTTAGCCAGGCGCAGGCCCTCAGCCTCAAGGCGCGCGTCTTCGTCGGCGAGCTCTTCACCAAGCTGGCTCACCGCGTCAGCCGCCCTCCGGAGAAACCCTTGGCGAAGAGCGCGGCACTCCCGGGCGCGCTCGATCATCTGTGTCATCATCCGCTCCAAGTAAGCGTGGGGGGCCATGAATCAGCACTCCCCCATGGGCAGGGGGCTGGGGGCTGGTGCCCTCGCGATGGCCGGGCACGCCTCGCCAGAAGCCCGGCCAGGAGCCAGCCCGTCCCCAAATGAAGAGCGAAGGGCTGACCTCAGCCAATCGCCATCCACGACCAGACGAGAATCCCAAGGCAAGCTGGCTATGCCCCGAGAAGGCTCGCGAAGGAGGGTCGCGAGGTGCGCAGAGCCGCGATGCGCCACAGGATGGCTCACCTCTCCGACCGGCCTCACCACAAGGGCTCTTCTTGAGCTCGGAGTGCTCGAATACGATGGAGAGGGCAAAGCCTAGGGGGATGGCTCCTCAGCCATCTCCGTGAGCTCGGCAGGAAGGGCCCTGCAGAGCAAGGATCAGCCAAAGCAACGGGAAGATCAGGAACCAGGAAAGGGGAAGGCTTACTCATCAATGGCGAATTACTTCCTGCGCTTCAGCAGGCGGCAAGGGTAGTCGTCACCCAAGGCCTCCCTTCTCTTCCGGAGAGCCTCGAAGTCCATGCGGAAGCGGCCCAGGAGTTCAGCGCAGGGGTCAGCCTGTGACGAGGAAGAAGCATCAAGGCGACCAGCGCCAGGGGCGTCGTCCTGACGCACGCCGCCGGTCGCCTCACCAAGAAGGGTAGCTGAGGCTCCAGGGGCCTCGGCCACAGGAGCCGCAGGCCGCGGCTCAAGGCCTTCAGCCGCAGCAGTGCGGGCCTCAGGAGCTGCCACCTCAGGAGTGCTGCATGGCATCGTCATCCCGGCAGAGGCCCCCTCAGCCTCCGGTGGCCCATGCCTCCCTGCTCCGCCACTCGAGGAAGGACCGCCGAGGGCGACTGGAAGGGCAGTCACCACCACTGGGTTCTCGCGAGGCCCCATGAGGCCTACGGGGCGCAACCTCCATTTGTGGAAGCTGGGCATCTGATTCACAAAGTCACCCCTGTTCGAGCAAAAGTACCGCAAAGCCCCCCCTCCCCCTTGCCGGACGCTGCCGGGGGAAGGGTCCCCAGTCAAGACCAAGAGCACCTTCCTCAGCGCTTCAGGCGTCAGGTCCTCCTCCTGGAGCCTCATGCGATCCTCACGCCCGCCGAAGGCCCACATCCGGCGGGAGTGACGCTGGAGAGGGGCAATGCGGCATAGCAGGAACTCCTTCACCACCTTGGGCACCGTCACGCTGAGCGCCCTCAGGAACGCGAAGCGACGCCAAACGAAGATGAGCCGGGGGCTCGTGAGCGTCTCCTAGCCCCAGCCTAAATTGGGAACAGCGGGCGATGTTGGCTCCGAAAGCAGGGGCTGGGCACCCCGACATCCACGTACAGCCACCGCCATGAACCCGTGACGCGGCGAGGAAGGCTGAAATCAATCCCTGAAGCCGCCGTTTCTGGTGCGGCAATGAAGCTCACGCACCCCGAGCATTTGGTGGGGTTGACAAGGCGCAAGGAAAAGAAGTGACGCAGCAAGGCAACTGAAGGAGGGATGCCCATCATTGCCTCACAGACAAAGGCGAAGGCGGCAAGAAGAGTAATGGATTCAGGACCCAAATGCATCATATGGATCTGGTAATGGGAAAGCACAACGTTGAAGAAATTGGAGAAGGGGGGAACCAGTCCCGCCCACAAGGCATCGGCGAAGTACCGGGCATCGGTGACTATTCTGTCAATGGAGAAGTGAGACGCGGGCCAGGCTGTCGTCCTCCCGCACTCGTTGAAGATAGTGGCCAGAGTAGAGCTGACCTTGTCCAAGCCTTCTCGATCGAGTATGATCGACCGATCAACGGCCAGAACCGTCGACGACGACGAGCGAGGCGGAGGCACAGGTTTCTTCCCTTTCCCCTTCTTCGTCGGAGCCATGGCGACGGAAGGGGGGAGGATTCGAGATTAGATTGGAAGCAGAGACTGGAGCTCAAAAGGAGGAAGAGCAGGGGACGGTCGAAGCAGCGAAAAGAGGGACGACTGTGTGCAACCACGGGTCCGCCTAGATGTGCGCAAAATAAGGAGGCGTGGGGGAACAGGACCGCCCATGTCCAATCAACTGCCACGCGGCGCCCGAGGACACAGGATGTTAGGGCCCGCGGCGCTTCGCACTTGCCCCTTCGCTTCTCTGCTCAGCCAAGTCCAGGCACGCCTTGCGCCCGGGGCTACTGTCGGCGTTCTGGGAACGGGGGTACCCAGACTTGCCTGCCTGCGGCCTGCGGCGTGGCTCAAGGGGTGGCCCAGCCCGGCCCATCTTCATCAGCACAAGCTCAAGACCCTCGCGAGGGGCTGGCACGCTGGGCGGACGACAGAAGCTTCCTCGTGCACGGCCTCGTCAGGCGGGCTCGCGAGGAGGCGGAGAGATCAAGGCGGGTACCTCACGAGGTGCCCATGACGCAAGCCATGACGACCAAGGGCGCCAGGGCGCCAGCCAGCGCAGTGTCCTCATTTCATCTTTAGTGCAAAGGGGCAAGCGCAGAGAGCATCAAGCAAAGGCATCTGCTTGATGCAACAAGACCAAGACCATCGTAACGGCCAGAAGGAAGTCATCGTGGAGCCCAAGCCAAGGCCACCACCAGAGCCTTTGACAAAGCGAGGACCAACTTTAGTCAGATAAGTGTACTAGATGTTCCCTTCAAATGGCTAATTGTTGGCGCCTTCCCGCTCAATATTTGGGAAGAGGCCGGGGCCTTTGCCTATAAATAGGACTAGCCACCCACAGGGTAGAGGCATCTCGGAGACATCTTGGAGAGATCCAGACATCTCGCCTCACCTTAGCTCGATCCAATCCGATCGAGAGCCTAGCCACAAGAAAACCTCACCCTCGTGAGGCTGTTCTTCCCTGTATTGTTCATCATCAGCCCAAGAGGCAATCCACCACACCACAAACTAGAGTACGGTATTACACCACAATGGTGGCCCGAACTAGTATAAACCCTGTGTCTCTTGTGTTATTCCTTTCGTAGTTTAGATTCTAGCGAGGCGGCGAGGTGCAGGTAGGTAGAGGGTGAGATCTCCGCGCGCACCCCAGAGTTCGAACCTAGAGCGTCTGCCGGAACCAGAAATCCGACAGGTACGGACAAGAAAAGTACAGTAAACAAATTACGATCTATTTACCGGGTGAGATCAATAACTTAAGCACATATGGAAGAGTACCACCTCTCTTGCGACGCCTGCAGGCCTATGCCGACGTTGAGGGTGCAAGGGTGCGATGGTCATCGCGGGCAAGGGGGAAGAAGTCTTTGACTGGCAGATGATACGCTCCAATGTATCTATAATTTTGATTGCTCCATGCTACTTTATCTATTTTTTGGACTATAATGGGCTTTATTTTCCACTTTTATATTACTTTTGGGACTAACCTATTAACAGGAGGCCCAGCCTGAATTGCTGTTTTTTGCCTTTTTCAGTGTTTCAAGAAACGAAATATCAAACGGAGTCAAACGGAATGAAACCTCATGAAACGTGATTTTCTCACCGAACGTGATCCAGAGACTTGGACCCTACTCCAAGAAGTAACAGAGGCAGTCACGAGGGTGGGGGCGCCTCTAGGCGCCCCCTGCCTCGTGGGCCCCTGCTGCTCCACCGACGCATTCTTCATCCTATATATACCTCGCACTTCAAACGATCGTAACAGGAGCCAAAACCTAATTCCACCGCCGCAACTTCCTGTATCCACGAGATCTCATCTTGGGCCCTGCTCGAGCTCCACCGAGGGGCATCCACCACGGAGGGCTTCTACATCAACACCATAGCCTCTCGATGAAGTGTGAGTAGTTTACTTCAGACCTTCGGGTCCATAGCTAGTAGCTAGATGGCTTCTTCTCTCTTTTGGATCTCAATGCAATGTTCTCCCCTCTCTCGTGAGATCTATTCGATGTAATCTTCTTTTTGCGGTGTGTTTGTTGAGACCGATGAATTGTGGGTTTATGATCCAGCTTATCTATGAATAATATTTGAACCTTCTCTGAATTCTTTTATGTATGATTGAGTTATCTTTGCAACTCTCTTCGAATTATCCGTTTGGTTTGGCCAACTAGATTGGTAGTTCTTGCAATGGGAGAAGTGCATGGCTTTGGGTTCAATCTTGCGGTGTCCTTACCCAATGACAGAAAGGGTTGCAAGGCACATATTGTATTGTTTCCATCGATGATAACAAGATGGGGTATTTATCATTGTCGGATTTCGGGTTCCGGCAGACCCTTAAGGTTCGAACTCCGGGGTGCACGCGGTGATCCAACCCTCCACCGTCTCGCACTTCGCTGAATCGCAGGGACCTAAACTACTAAACAGAACAGCACAAGAGACACGAGATTTATACTAGTTCGGGCCACCGTTGTGGTGTAATACCCTACTCTAGTTTGTGGTGTGGTGGATTGCCTCTTGGGCTGATGAAGAATAAGATGAGGAAGAACAGCCTCGCGAGGGTCTGTTCTTGGTGGGTGTGATGAACTGCTAGGTGGTGTTCTGTCGCTCTAGCTTGAGGATCGGGTCTCTCTCTCTCTCTGGATCCCAAGAATGCCCGCCACCTCTACTATGGTGGCTAGCTCTACTTATATAGACGAAGGCCCTGGGCCTCTCCCCAAATATTTCTTGTTTGTCGCGATGGCCCTACCTAAATTTGGTGATCTTCACCTTAAAAGGCTAGAGGAGATCGAACACAATGTCAGAAAGTTTATCGTTTTGCAATTTGAGCATAATAATTTCTTTAGATACGAGCTTGAGGAACAAAAGAGTTTTATGAGTTATTGAATAAAGAGCTCGATGATATGTCTAAAGAATTTGATGGTAGAAAAGCCCAAATTGCTCATCTTGAAAAGATGACCGCTGAAACTTCGGATATGCAAGCTACCTTAGTCAATAAGATGGCCGTTAAACCGAATTCCTATGAAAATCAAGATTAAGATCTAAAAGTTATTGATGTGTCCCCTATTAAATCTTTGTTTTGCAATATGAATCTTGATGAAACTGAATATGATCTTCCTTTACCTAGAAGGCGTTGTAAGAATTCGGAGTTTTTAGATCTTGATGATGAAATTGATAAAAGTGGGATTGAAAGAAATAAAAATCTAGGTGTTGATAAACCCACTATATTGGATCTCAAGGAATTTAATTATGAAAATTGCTCTTTAATTGATTGTATTTCCTTGTTGCAATCCGTGCTAAATTCTCCTCATGCTTATAGCCAAAATAAGGCCTTTACCGAACACATTGTTGATGCCTTCATGCAATCTTATGAAGAAAAACTTGAGTTGAAAGTTTCTATCCCAAGGAAACTCTATGATGAGATGGAACCTACTATCAAAATTAAAATTAAAGATCATGAGTTTAATGCTTTGTGTGATTTGGGTGCTAGTGTCGCTACTATTCCAAAACTTTGTGTGATTTGCTAGATTTCCGTGACTTTGATGATTGTTCTCTAAACTTGCATCTTGCGGATTCCTCTATTAAAAAGCCTATGGGAAGCATTAATGATGTTCTTATTGTTGCAAATATGAATTATGTGCCCGTAGATTTTATCGTTCTTGATATAGATTGCAATCCTTCATGTCCTATTATTCTTGGTAGACCTTTCCTTAGAACGATTGGTGCAATTATTGATATGAAGGAAGGGAATATTATATTCCAATTTCCATTAAAGAAAGGCATGGAACACTTTCCTAGGAAGAAAATAAAATTACCATATGAATCTATTATGAGAGCCACTTATGGATTGCCTACCCAAGATGGCAATACTTAGATCTATCCTCGCTTTTATGCCTAGCTAGGGGCGTTAAACGATAGCGCTTGTTGGGAGGCAACCCAATTTTATTTTTAGTTTTTTTGCTTTTGCTTCTGTTTAGGAATAAATAATCCATCTAGCCTCTGTTTAGATGTGGTTTTATCTTTTACTTAGTGTTTGTGCCAAGTTAAACCTATTGGATCTTCTTGGATGATAGTTATTTGATCTTGTTGTAATTTCCGAAACTTTGCGCCAAGTGTCTTAATTGTTAAAAATCACCGTAACGTGATAAAATACTGATTCGATCAATAAACAAATTTTCTAGGTCTTCTAATTTTGGTAGAATTGTTTGAGTTCCAAAAGTTTGCGTTAGTTACAGATTACTACAGACTGTTCTGTTTTTGACAGATTCTGTTTTATGGTGTTGTTTGCTTATTTTGATGAATCTATGGCTAGTAAAATAGTTTATGATCCTAGAGAAGTTGGAATACAGTAGGTTTAACACCAATATAAATAAATAATGAGTTCATTACAGTACCTTAAAGTAGTCTTTTGTTTTCTTTTTAACGGAGCTCACGAGATTTCTATTGAGTTTTGTGTTGTGAAGTTTTCAAGTTTTGGGTGAATTACTTTGATGGATTATGGAACAAGGAGTGGCAAGAGTTTGCTTGGGGATGCCCATGGCACCCCAAGATAATCCAAGGACACCAAAAGTCAAAGCTTGGGTATGCCCTGAAGGCATCCCTCTTTCGCCCACTTCCATCGGTAATTTACTTGGAGCTATATTTTTATTCACCACATGATATGTGTTTTGCTTGGAGCGTCTTGTATTATTTTCGTCTTTGCTTGTTAGTTTACCACATTCATATTTGTTGTACACACCTTTTGAGAGAGCCATACATGAATTGGAATTTGATAGAATACTCTATGTGCTTCACTTATATCTTTTGAGCTTGACAGTTTTGCTCATAGTGCTTCAGTTATATTTTTTGAGCATGATAATTTTTGCTCTAGTGCTTCACTTAGATCTTTTAGAGCACGGTGGTGGATTTGTTTTAAAGAAACTATTGATCTCTCATGCTTCACTTAGATTATTTTGAGAGTCGTTAATAGCACCCCGTGGCCTCCACGGCGGTCCCCAGCGGTCATGGGGGAGGCTCTCAGCGTGGTGACGAGCGGCTGGCCATGGTCGGAGGGCGTGCCCCGGCCGCGCGTCCCCCGAGGCCACGCCCATGCTCTTTGAAGCGCTGCCGGAGTTCATGGTGAGGGCGGAGGAGCCGTCCGACGTCCGCTTCAGCTCCCTGCTTCCTCCTCCCCGAGTGAGCTCCCAGATGGCGCCTCGAGTGGCCTCTGCCCAGTGCAGATGGCTGCCGCAGCCGGGCTTCGGGGCTTCTCTCGAGGTCTCGCCGCAGGAACCTGCCTCGCCCACGGCCGGCGTGAGACGCTTGCTCGCTGCATGGTCTCGCGCCGGTGCTCCCTGCACTTCAAGTATGACGGCGATGCCACCTCTACGTGAGGGTGTTCGGGAAGACGACCGCACGATGGGGTGCTGCTCGAGGACGACGACCGCGCCGAGGACTCAGCCCGGGGCGGAGAGGGCAGCAGCAGCGGCCGGGCGATGCCCGCGACTCCTCACGCTTCACCAGCTCTTCTTCGGGTGGCGATTCCTCCGGTAGCAGCCGCGGCCAGCCCCCACGCCGCCGCGCCTGCTTGGGGGGTGGCAGCGGGTCCGCTCACCGCCACGCCCCGGTGAAGCGCGAGATGGAGTCCGACTGAGCCCCGGAGGCGGCTCGGGCCTTCCAAGAGAGCCGGCACGGGGCGTGCTTCACCTGCTTCTGTTCTTTTCCTTCCTTTTCTCCTGCGTAAAAAGGGAACAATGTGTGGCCCCGTGGGGGCGCGTTTAGGGCAACGCCGTTAATTATTGTACTGCTTTTGTTATCCCGATACTGTTCCGTGCGCCCATTCGCAAGTGAATCCCGACCGTGGCCGCGGGGGCGACCGACCCTGGCCCCGTGTTCGCGTTGTGCTGCCCGTGAGGCATGGTCAGGAGGGGTGCTCCAGCTGTGGACCAGGGCCATGAAAACTTGAGCGACAGGGGTAGGAACGCTCGTGGGGGCTCCCGAGGCTTCCGCCTCGTGAGTCCCCGTGTAATAGAAATCGAGGCAGGAGGGTGAAAAAGATCGAAGAACCACGGACCAAAAAGGGGCGATAGTTTCGATAAAAACTTCAAATGGGAATAACCAATCAACTGCAGAAAGCAATGAAAAAGCCGCGTCCGCACCTAGTCTAGTCTTCGACGCCTTCTCACCAGCATGAGCTAAGTGCTGCCACTGGCGTGAGGGAGCCCTGGCCTGTGGCCCGCACTCTGAGACTCCGGGCGGTACAGCCCCAACTCATTATTACGTGAGAGTGTCACGGGCGGCGAAGCTTCACAGGCGTCGCTTTCTTCATGTGCTCCGGCCTTTCTTCCGGGAAGCAAGCTTCACGGGCGCTTGCCCTCTTCACAGCTCCCGACCTTCCAGAACGCGACAGCTTCACAGCGCTCGCTTTCTTCATGTGCTCGGGACTTTTCCCAGAGGTGAGCTTCACAGCATTTGCCTTCTTCATGTGCCCGGCCTTTTCAAAAGATGAACTTCACAGCATTTGCCTTCTTCACAGTGCTCGTGGCCTTTTCCAAAAAGATGAACTTCACAGCATTCGCTTTCTTCATGTGCTCGTGGCCTTTTCCAAAAGATGAACTTCACAGCATTCGCTTCTTCATGTGCTCGGGCCTTTTAGGGGTAAACCTCCTGAGGTGCCGGATGTTCCACGCGCTCAGATAGGTACTCCTCTTGAGTCTCCAAGCGCACGGAGCCAGGCCTGGAAACATGAACAACCTTGAAGGGGCCCTCCCACATGGGAGAGAGCTTATGCAGTCCCTCCCTGGAGAGGACCTGTCGGAGCACGAGGTCCCCTACCTCGAGAGTTCTGGGGCGGATGTTGCGGCAGCGGTATCGCTGAGTGCTGCTGGTACTCGCTGCTCGCTTCCTACCCCAAAGACAAGGGCCGCCCTCGATGGCGCCCCTGCAGCGTTTCATCAAACGCCAGACCGCGAGGATCGACGCTGACCTCGTGAGGGAGGACCGCTTCGCCCGTGAGACCAGGAAGAAGGGGTCTCCAGCTTGGCTTGGTCGCGGTTGTGCGGATGGACCACAACACGGATGGAAGCTCGTCAGCACAGTTGTAACGCCCTCGATGCGGCTATATCTCCCACGGTCGGGCACGACTTAGAGGCATAACCGCATTGAAAGCAATGTCGCAAGTGAGGTAATCTTCACACAACCCATGTAATACATAAGGAAAGAGATACATAGTTGGCTTACACATGCCACTTCACACAATACATAAATAAACATCCATCATCCAGATTACACTCAAGGTCCGACTACGGAACCAAAATAAAAGAAGATACCCCAAATGCTACACAGATCCCCGATCGTCCCAACTGGCTCCACTATCGATCATTAGGAAAAGACACATAGTAACGACCATGTTCCTCGTCGAACTCCCACTTGAGCTCGGTTCCGCCACCTGACCGCATCGCGGCACTGCAACTGTTTTGGTAGAATCTGTGAGTCACGGGACTCAGCAATCTCACACCCGCGAGATCAAGACTATTTAAGCTTATAGGAAGGACAGAGTTTTGAGGTGGAGCTGCAGCAAGCGACTAGCATATATGGTGGCTACATTCGCAAAATAGAGCGAGAAGAGAAGCAAGGCACGGCCGTGAAGCTAGTAGCGATCAAGAAGTGATCCCAACTACTTACGCCAAACATAACTCCAACATCGTGTTCACTTCCCGGACTCACGAGAAGAGACCATCACGGTTACACACGCGTTGATGTGTATTGTAAATAAGGTCAACTTCGGTGTTCTACAACCGACATTAACAAATTCCCATCTGCCTCATAACCATGGGCACGGCTTTGAAAGATAAACCCGCAGGGTGTCCCAACTTAGCCCATTATAAGCTCTCACGGTCAACGAAGGATAATCCTTCACCGAAGACCCGATCAGTCTCGAATCCCGGACTACAAAACATTTCGACAAGAATAAAACAAGACCAGCAAAGCCGCCGAATGTGCCGACAAATCCCGATAGGAGCTGCACATATCTCGCTCGTGGCACATCGGATGAGCCAGACGTCGGGTTGGCATAGACCCTGATTGCCCAAGGGGCACCGGACATCTTCGTTGGACCAGCACTCAAGGAGAACTGCCCGGGGTAAATAAAGATGACCCTCGGCTCGCGAAACCCGGGGAAAAGTCTTAGGTGGCAAATGGTAAAACCAAAGTTGGGCCTTGCTGGAGGAGTCTTATTCAAAGCGAACTGTCAAGGGGGTCCCATAAATGACCCAACCGTGTAAGGAACGCAAAATCAAGGAACATAACACCGGTATGACGGAAACTAGGGTGGCAAGAGTGGAACAGAACACCAGGCATAAGGCCAAGCCTTCCACCCTTTACCAAGTATATAGATGCATTAATTAAGCAATAGATATATTGTGATATCCCCAACAAGTAAACAAGCTCCAACAAGGAACAACATCTCCATGTTCCAACAAGGAACAAACTTCATCTTCACCTGCAACTAACAACGCTATAAGAGGGGCTGAGCAAAGCGGTAACATAGCCAATCAACGGTTTACTAGGAAAGGATGGTTAGGGGTTTGACATGGCAATATGGGAGGCATGATAAGCAAGTGATAGGCATCATAGCATAGGCATAGCAAAAGAGCGAGCATCTAGCAAGCAAAGATAGAAGTGATTTCGAGGGTATGGTCATCTTGCCTGCAAAGTTCTCAGAGTTGTCGAAAGCTTGATCCTCGTAAGCGTTCTCAAGAGGTTCCTCGTTCCGTACTCGTCTCCCGGCTCTACCCAAAGCAAGAACACAAACAAAGGAACCACAATAAATCACGGTGCAATGCACAAGCAACATGATGCAATATATGGCATGATATGCGAGATGTGATATGCAGTGCGTATGCGTGCTCTAGAAGGAAAATGCTGAACCAGGCATCAACTTGGCAAACCAAGTATGCCACTGGAAAGGTGAGATGATTTCGGTTGAAATCGATATAAAGATCACCGGAATCGGATGCACGGTTTGCAAATGACAAGCAAAACAAGAATAACACAAATCTGCCATTAACAGCATGATACCACTTAGCAAGCAACAAGAAATTAAGCTACTGCACCCAAACATACCAACAAAGCATATGGCAGAGATCTACTCAAGATGCTTGACAAAAGATGAACACTGAGCTACGGCTAAATCACGACATAACAGGTCCAAACAAGCATGGCAAAAGTGCAAAATATATCAGCTATGGCACTCCATAATTGCAAACAAGGGCATGGATGGATAGAGCATAACCATATGTTCAAAACATCCTTACTGAAGTATCTCAAAATATGCATGGATCTCTCGGTAGCATCAATTTAACATGGCATAAAAATATCAAGAAAACAGGGCTGAAATCAAGAACATCATGAAGCCTAGTTTGCATGCTTGTGCTAGTCACCACAGAGATCACAAAATACATGGCATACACCCCTGTAAAGATGGCATGGCATATTACAAAACACATGTAGGACTCAAGATCATAGGATGCACACATCAATCATGGCAAAAATGACAAAAGTGCATGTTCTGTTAAGAAACAGAAACTAACATCACATAGCCCTCTTCCAACAGCATTTCGGGCATCAATATGAGCTCAAATACAAATGATGCAATGAGATGAAATGATCTACTCATCGAGACGAACAATTTGACATATTGCACGCACGAAACGGAGCAACGAGTGCAATGTTATGATGCGTTGAAGATGCAACAAAATATCACAGAATAATGACTTAGGCGATTTCGGGGGGAGGAGAAAGTCAACCCTTCGTGATTTTGGATCTGAGATCCGGTCGGCGCGGAAGTCGAGGCTCGTTGGCCGGAGCGGCTGCTCGCCGGAGCTCGGGGCCGGGGAGGAGAGGGCGCCGGCCGGAGGAGGAAGAGGCCGGCTGGCCGGGAGGCGGTGGCCGACGACGGGCGGGCGAGCGGCCGGGCGGGCGCCGGCGCTGGCGACGGCGGGCGGCCGGACCGAGGCCCGCGGCGGGCGGCGCTGGGGCGGCGCGGTTGTCGCGGGAGCGGGCGGCGGTTGCGGAGGACGGGACTTCATGGGCGGCGGCCTGGCGGGCGGGCGGGCGGCCGAGTGGCCGGGCGAGTGGCGGCGTACACGCGGGCGGCGGCGGGGCGACCGGACGTGTCCGGTGGCGCGAGGGAAAACGCCTAGGGTTTGCCCGGATTTCGGAGGGGGAGGCTATATTTATAGGTACAAGGAGCTAGGAAGCTCCAAATGAGGTGTAGTTTTCGCCCACACGATCGTGATCCGACGACGGAGAGCATGGAAGTGACTTAGATGTGTTATTGGGCTGTTTTGGAGGGTGTTGGGCTGCAACTTAAAAGAGGCCTTTGCGAGAGTGCGGTTAACTGCTGAGTACCAAACGAGCTCCAAATGACCAAACTTGACAGTGGTCTACCGTGGTGTACCAAGGCCACTTGACAAACCTCGTCCATTCCGAGAAAGTTTAGTACCTGCTCACGGAAAACGTAAAAGGGGACGCCGGGGACATAGGAGTGCCGGATTGCAAAACGGACAACGGGAAAATGCTCGAATCATGAGACTAACACGTATGCAAAAAGAAATGCGATGATGACATGATATGAAAATGCATGACATGGACAAAATGCAAAACGAAAGACAAAAACCCAACCACGGAGGGAATATCATATCACAATGCCGAAAATGGCAAGAGTTGGAGTTACAAATATGGAAAGTTACATCGGGTGTTACAACACTCCACCACTACAAGAGGATCTCGCCCCGAGATCTAGGACCGAAAGAACTCCGGATATTCGAACAGAGGTGATCCTCGCGCCCCGTGTGGCTTCTCGGTCGGAATGGTGTGACCACTTCACTTTCAGGAATTTGATTGACTTGTTGCGAGTCTTGCGCCGATTTCTTCAAGAATAGCAACGGGTGCTCATGATAAGAGAGATCTTCTTGAAGGTCAATATCTTCGTTGATAGTGCGCCAGAGTCTTGAAGCACTTGCGGTTGTGACACGTGAAACACATCGCACATTTGGCGGTTGGACGAAGCTCGTTGATAGGCGAGATCGCTCTTTGCCAATGATCTTGAAAGGACCCACATATCTAGGGGCAAGCTTCCTTTGATACCGAATCGACGAGTGCCTTTCATTGAGAGACGCGGAGGTAGACATGGTCTCCGATTTCAAAAGCCACATCACGGTGCTTGTCATCATAATAGTTTTCCGCGCGATTAAGCAGCTTTGAGATTCTCACAAATGACTTTGCACATTTCTTCGCTTCGTGATCAAGTCGCTGCCAAGAAGTTGGCGCTCACCTGTCTCGACCAATAGAGAGGAGTACGGCACTTTCTCGCCATAGAGAATTTCAATGGGGCCTTGCTCAACTCGCTTGGAAGCTGTTGTTGTAGGAGAACTCGCATATGGAAGACAATCTTCCCACTTCATACCAAGGAAATGACACAAGCCCCGAGCATATCTTCAAGGATTTGATTGACTCGCCGACTTGGCCACTTGTTTGAGGGTGGAAAGCTGTTCAAACGAATGTTGGTGCCTATGGCCATCCGAAAAGAATCCCAAAACTTGGAGGTAAAGATGCTGCCACGGTCTCAAGAGATCACTTGTGGAATGCCGCAAGGAGACAATCTCGAGGTGTATAGCTCGCCAACCGAGCTGCTGTGATAGATTCTTTGATAGGAAGAAAATGAGCCACTTTAGTAAGCTTGTCAATGACAACGAAGATAGCATCATTTCCACGCTTGGACTTAGGAAAACCAGTCACGAAGTCCATTTCAATATGATCAAACTTCCATTCGGAATAGCAAGAGGTTGGAGGAGACCAGCTGGTCGTTGGTGTTCTCGCTTTCACTCTTCTCGCAGACATCACACTCATTCACGAATTGAGCAATTTCTCGCTTCATTCGAGTCCACCAATATGACTGCTTGAGGTCATGGTACATCTTCGCATTTCCGTGATGAATGGATAGAAGCGAATTGTGTGCCTCGCTCATAATGACTTTACGAGATCACCCTTTGGAACCACAATCCGTCCTCAAGAAAAGAGTATCTTTGTCATCAATGTGGAAGCACTTGTATTTGAAATGCCCTTGTCGATACCACGCTTCACCTTTTTCACCATGGTATCCAGGAGTTGAGCCTCACGAATTTGGTCTTCCAAAGTAGGAGAGACTAAGAGGTTGGCAAGAAAGCCTTGAGGAACAAATTGCAGATTCAGCTTATGGAAAGCTTCACAGAGATCCGTTGAAGGGCTTGAGGATTAAACTATTGCAGTAAGCCTTCCTGCTCAAAGCATCTGCAATCACATTGGCCTTGCCCGAGTATATTCAATACTTGGGTTGTACTCTTGAATCATTTCACCCATCGAGTTTGCTCGAGGTTGAGGTTGGGTTGAGTGAAGATGTACTTGAGGCTCTTGTGATCGGTGAAAATGTCCACTTTCCTTCCCAACAAGAGATGTCTCCAAGTTATTAATGCATGGACAACTGCCGCCAACTCAAGATCGTGAGTGGGGTAGTTCTTTTCGTGGGCTTCAATCGACGAGAGGTATAAGCCACAACTCTCTTCTCTTGCATTAACACAGCACCGAGACCTTGAAGAGAAGCATCACGTAAAACTTCAATGGCTTGGATTCATCAGAGGAGTCAAGACAGAGCTGTGACGAGTTTCTCTTTGAGGGTATTGAAAGCAACGCCACACTCAGAGACCGTATATACTTCACATGCTTCGAGGAGGTTGGAAAGAGGCTTTGCAATCTTAGAGAAGTTCTCAACGAATCTTCGCAATAGCTTGCAAGACCAAGAAAATCATGGAGCTGCTTGACATTCGAGGAGGTTCCCAATTCACAACTGCAGACACCTTCTCGGATTAACAGCAATGCCCTTGGCGGAGATGATATGACCAAGGTAAAGCACTTCATCAAGCCAAAATTCACATTTGGAAAACTTCGATAGAATTGATACTCTCGAGCTTGTCTAGCACCAATCGCAAATGTTTGGCATGATCCTTCTTATTCTTGGAGAAGACCAAAATATCATCAAGATAGACCAAGACGAATTCATTGGTGTAGGGGTTGAAGATGAAGTTCATCATCCGAGAGAAAGTTGGAGGAGCATTGACAAGGCCGAAAGACATGACAATATATTCATAAGAACCAAAGCTTGTTCTAAATGCTGTCTTGGGAATATCTTGTTCACGAATGCGAATCTGATGATAACCCATACGAAGGTCAAGCTTGGAGAACACTTTAGCACCTTTGAGTTGCTCGAAAAGCTCATTGATGTTGGGAAGTGGATACTTGTTCTTGATTGTCTTCTTATTCAATGGACGGTAATCGACGAAAGTTGGTCCGTGCCATCCTTTTCCGGACAAAAGAACACCACAACCCCAAGGAGATGAACTCGTCCGATCAAACCCAGACGCTCTTGTTCATCGAGCTGCTTCTTCAATTCCTTCAGCTCATTAGGTCCAAGATTGTATGGACGCTTGCAACGGGTTCCGTGCTGTGCTCAAGATCGATAACGAACTCAATCGGCCGGTGAGGAGGCATTCCCGAAGCTCTTCCGAAAGACATCTTGGTACTCACAAACGACTAGAATCGAGAGATAGCATCCAATTCGCCCTTCTCATTGAGAGAAAACAACCAATGGTTTCATCACGAGCGCATAGATGATCCAATCATTAGAAGAGTGAGTCAATTGAATTTCCAGGCAGCACAATCAAGCTGAGCTTTGTGCTGAGAAAGCCAGTCCATCCCGAGAATAAGATCAATATCCGAGTCGCCAAGAACAATTGGTTTAGCCAGAAATCTATAGTCGCCCATCTTGATAGAAACATCCGGGACCAAGGAGCTTGCATGCATGAATTTACCCGAGAGACAACCGATAATGGTTTAGGCAAATCTTGAAAACCAACTCATGCTTAGATGCAAAAGGTCTTGAAATGAAAGAATGCGATGCACCAAAGATCAAATAAAACTTTTGCAGAATATCATTAATCGAAGATTACCCATTATCACATCGAAGAATCCTCCGCTTGCAGCTGCATTCATCATGTTCACCTTTGCGACTTGGGATTATGCTTGACCACCGCATTGCCGGAAGATCTCACAGGAGGAGGAGGCGGAAGGCGCCTCTGGTTGAAGCACTTGTTCGCATAGTGACCTTTCTACTGACATTTGTGCCAAGTCACCTCAGAGAGCGGACGGTGATAAGGAGCATTTGACCTTGGAGCTTGAGAATTAGACTTGTTCGATAGCCTGGGTTGGGCGGGTGGGAAGATCCACGACCACCGAGTTCTTCTCGCGATAAGGCCGATGGAACGGAGGAGGAGGAAGGTAGAACTTCTGCTGCTTAGCTGCCACTTGAGAGGAAGAAGAAGACTGAACTGCATCCCCGATTCTCTTCTTAGAAGCCTCACATTTGAGCTGGGCAGCTTCTTGCTTCAAAGGCCATGTTGTAGAATTCATCATACTTTTCGCTCAAAAGCACGAGAGCTAATTGCAGATCTTCTCCGAGACCACCTCTGAATTGATAGATCATACTCTTTTCATCGTGGACGCCTTGCTTAGCGGTTTGAGCGAAGTTTCGAACTGGATATTGTATTGATACACGACATGTTGCCTTGCTTGAGTTTGCGGAACTCCTCACGCTTGCTCTCAACAACACTTTTGGAATGTGGTGAGCTCAAGTCTCGGCGGAACTCATCCTGTAATGACACGACCTCCTCTCGAATCTTTGTATTGCTGGTACCACTCAGCAGCTTGGTCCTTGAGTTGAAACGAAGCAAACTTGACAAAGTCCTCGTGTCCGACATTGCTACATTCAAAATGTTTGCAGATGTCCACAAGCCAATCGTCGGCGCTCTGTGGCCTCGGCTACGTAAACCGAAAGACTTTGGCTGATTAGCGAGGAACTGATTGAGGGTAGCAAAGTGCGGCTGATTGTTGCCTTGGCCTTGATTTCCTTGATTGCCTTGCCCTTGAGTACGCTCTTGCAAGAGTTGCAAAATCATCTCGAGCATTTGCATTGGTGGCTGCCATGATAGTTGCCAGCCTCCGAGGCGGAGGTGGAGGTCGAGGTTTCGATCGACTCCCATCATTTCGCTCCGGATTCAGACGCTACATGAGCCATCCTCAAGAGGGTGACATCCGTTAGCACTTTGATAGATGATGCACAAGTTGAATCAACGGATAGAAATTGCAACATATAGTCTTCACAATAAACATTCAACAAGGATGAACGAATGAATTCCAAAAGCTAACATCACACGCCCATTAAGGTGAGAAGCCACTTGATTAAGGGTTGATGAAAAAATAACAAGGTACGATCGAACAAATAAGTGGTAAGGATTACCCAATCACAAACCAAATATCTGCGGGAAGAAATGCTAGGAGCTACTTGAATCCCACCTATAAACTCCCAAACTTTCTGGTTATGCAACTGGTGTTGGGGATACAGGGACACAAAATATATCACCCAAACTAACAATACCTAGATCCAATTGTATCCATCCACAACACATAACCAAGAAACCTTCGAAATCGAGTACCTCGACCTTCAAAAGCATCCGTTATACGAGTCATGGCAATACTCCCGAGCTCGCCTCAAGATCGGGTTATCGGGTTATCTCACCAACAACTGTATGTAAGAGATTTCAATGTCGGCAAAACTCAGGTATTCCAGAATCTGCAACGATAAAATTGTGACGACAACACCTGGAGCTCAACTCCCGGACACCGCCACAACCCCTAAATGTCGAGGCACCAAGAACAATGTTCTCGCCACAAAACCATCGAACGATTCCAAGATACCCGCGTGATACTAAAAAAACAATTTAGTGAAATTTGAGGAGAGGAGAGTCAAAACTTCTACGCCAGAGACCTCACCAGAGCGATTTAAGGACTGGGGAGTAAAAGAATCCTACTCCGATATATATAATCCTAAGACTCAAAACATTTTGTTCTAGACTCAACAACGCCAAAGAAACAATCAAGCTAGGGCTCCTAAGTCGGGAAGGCTCGATTACCAACTTGTAACGCCTCGATGCGGCTATATCTCCCACGTGTCGAAGCACGACTTAGAGGCATAACCGCATTGAAAGCAATGTCGCAAGTGAGGTAATCTTCACACAACCCATGTAATATATAAGGAAAGAGATACATAGTTGGCTTACAATGCCACTTCACACAATACATAAATAAACATCCATCATCCAGATTACACTCAAGGTCCGACTACGGAACCAAAATAAAAGAAGATACCCCAAATGCTACACAGATCCCCGATCGTCCCAACTGGCTCCACTACTGATCATCGTGAAAAGACACATAGTAACGACCACGCCTCGTCGAACTCCCACTTGAGCTCGGTTGCGCCACCTGCACCGCATCGCCGGCACTGCAACTGTTTTGGTAGAATCTGTGAGTCACGGGACTCAGCAATCTCACACCATGAGATCAAGACTATTTAAGCTTATAGGAAGGACAGAGTTTTGAGGTGGAGCTGCAGCAGTTTACTAGCATATATGGTGGCTACATTCGCAAAAGAGAGCGAGAAGAGATGCAAGGCACGGTCGTGAAGCTAGTAGCGATCAAGAAGTGATCCTGAACTACTTACGCCAAACATAACTCCAACATCGTGTTCACTTCCCGGACTCACGAGAAGAGACCATCACGGTTACACACGCGTTGATGTGTATTTTAAATAAGTTCAACTTCGGTTTTCTACAACCGACATTAACAAATTCCCATCTGCCTCATAACCATGGGCACGGCTTTCAAAGATAATACCCTGTAGGGTGTCCCAACTTAGCCCATTATAAGCTCTCACGGTCAATGAAGGATAATCCTTCTACCGGAAGACCCGATCAGTCCGAATCCGGACTACAAGACATTTCGACAGAATAAAACAAGACCAGCAAAGCCGCCTTAATGTGCCAACAAATCCCGATAGGAGCTGCACATATCTCGTTCTCAGGGCACACCGGATGAGCCAGACGTCGGGTTGGCATAGACCCTGATTGCCCAAGGGGTGCCGGACATCGCTCAAGTTGGACCAGCACTCGAAGGAGAA
Source organism: Aegilops longissima (assembly GCA_021605205.1). Taxonomy (NCBI): domain Eukaryota; kingdom Viridiplantae; phylum Streptophyta; class Magnoliopsida; order Poales; family Poaceae; genus Aegilops; species Aegilops longissima. The sequence continues at coordinate 71,291,125 of CM038680.1, read as the reverse complement.
CTGGCCCAGGGGGGTAAAATAAAGATGACCCTCGGGCTCGCGTAAACCCGGGGGAAAAAGGCTTAGGTGGCAAATGGTAAAACCAAAGTTGGGCCTTGCTGGAGGAGTCTTATTCAAAGCGAACTGTCAAGGGGGTCCCATAAATCACCCAACCGTGTAAGGAACGCAAAATCAAGGAACATAACACCGGTATGACGGAAACTAGGGTGGCAAGAGGAACAAAACACTGGCATAAGGCCGAGCCTTCCACCCTTTACCAAGTATATAGATGCATTAATTAAGCAATAGATATATTGTGATATCCCCAACAAGTAAACATGTTCCAACAAGGAACAACATCTCCATGTTCCAACAAGGAACAAACTTCATCTTCACCTGCAACTAACAACGCTATAAGAGGGCTGAGCAAAGCGGTAACATAGTCAATCAACGGTTTGCTAGGAAAGGATGGTTAGGGTTTGACATGGCAATATGGGAGGCATGATAAGCAAGTGATAGGCATCGTAGCATAGGCATAGCAAAAGAGCGAGCATCTAGCAAGCAAAGATAGAAGTGATTTCGAGGGTATGGTCATCTTGCTCGCAAAGTTCTCGAGTTGTCGAAAGCTTGATCCTCGTAAGCGTTCTCAACAGGTTCCTCGCTCACGCACTCGCCTCCTGCCTCTACCCAAAGCAAGAACACAAACAAAGGAACCACAATAAATCACGGTGCAATGCACAAGCAACATGATGCAATATATGGCATGATATGCGAGATGTGTTATGCAATGCGATGCGTTCGGATGGAAAATGATGAACCAGGTATAAAATTGGCAAACCAAGTATGCCACTGAAAGGTGAGATGATTTCGTTGAAATCGATATAAAGATCACCGAATCGGATGCACGGTTTGCAAATGCCAAGCAAAACAAGAATGACACAAATCTGCCATTAACAAAGATGATACCACTTAGCAAGCAACAAGAAATTAAGATACTGCACCCAAACGTACCAACAAAGCATATGGAAGAGATCTACTCAAGATGCTTGACAAAAGATGAACACTGAGCTACGGCTAAATCACAACATAACAGGTCCAAACAAGCATGGCAAAAGTGCAAAATATATCACTTCACAGACTTAGAGAAAATATCGAACATGGCAGAATCAGCATCGATAGCAATGTTCAGAGCAAGCAAACAACATGCTACAGGAACTTATAATAGCAAAACAAGGCATGGCATGAATCTACTCAAAGCATAGAACAAAATTTCCTTACTGAACATGAGCCAAAAGGATCAGAAAAGGCAATAACACCCATGTCAATATAGCAAGTTTCATAATGATTCAGCAACAGGCATGGCAATAACAGATAACAAGTAGGCATGTTTAAGAGCTCGATGCACTCACTACAGAGCATCTCATGATAAACTAAGCATACATACATCAAGAAGACATGGCATAAAAGTTATACATGGCAAGAACAACATCATAGCATACACGGATCAACTACAACAACCTTGGCAAAATTGAATAACATGTAAACAATCTGCCAGGAAACATTTTATAGCAAAAGTAGAGCTCGATTGACTCAAGCTATGGCACTCCATAATTGTAAAAAAGGGCATGGATGGATAGAGCATAACCATATGTTCAAAAAATCCTTACTAAAGTATCTCAAAATATGCATGGATCTCTCGTTAGCATCAATTTAACATGGCAAAAAATATCAAAAAAGCAGGGCTGAAATCAGCAACATCATGAAGCCTAGTTTGCATGCTTGTGCTAGTCACCACGGAGATCACAAAATACATGGCATACACCCTGTAAAGATGGCATGGCATATTACATAACACATGTAGGACTCAAGATCATAGGATGCACACATCAATCATGGCAAAATGACAAAGTGCATGTTCGTTAAGAAATGAAACTAACATCACATAGCCCTCTTCCAATAGCATTTCGGGCATCAAGATGAGCTCAAATACAAATGATGCAATGAGCTGAAATGATCTACTCATCGAGAAGAACAATTTGACATATTACACGCACGAAACGGAGCGACGAGTGCAAAGTTATGATGCGTTGAAGATGCAACAAAATATCACAGAATAATGACTTAGGCGATTTCGGGGGGAGGAGAAAGTCAACCCTTCGTGATTTTGGATCTGAGATCCGGTCGGCGCGGAAGCCGAGGCTCGTCGGCCGGAGCGGCTGCTCGCCGGAGCTCGGGGCCGGGAGGAGAGGGCGCCGCCGGGAGGAAGAGGCCGCGCGCGCCGGGAGGCGGTGGCGGCGACGGCGGGCGGTTTGGGCGGCGGGGCAGCGCTGGCGCTGGAAGCAAGGGCGGCCAGAGCGGAGGCTGGCGGCGGCCGGCGCTGGGGCGGCAAGCGGAGCGGTGGCGGCTGCGGAGGACGGCCCCACGGCGGCCGGGCGGCGGGCTCAAGCGGGCCGGCGGCGGCGGGTGGCCGGGCGAGTGGCGGCGTGCCACGTGGCGGCGGCGGGTGACCCGGATGTGTCCGGCTGCGGCCGGACGTGTCCGGTGGCGGCGGAGGGGAAAACGTCTAGGGTTTGCCCGGATTTCGGAGGGGGAGGCTATATTTATAGGTAGAAGGAGCTAGGAAGCTCCAAATGAGGTGTAGTTTTCGCCCACACGATCGTGATCCGACGACGGAGAGCATGGGAGTGACTTAGATGGGTTATTGGGCTGTTTTGAAGGGTGTTGGGCTGCAACTTAAAAGAGGCCTTTGCGAGAGTGCGGTTAACCGCTGAGTACCAAACGAGCTCCAAATGACCCAAACTTGACAGTGGTCTACCGTGGTGTACCAAGGCCACTTGACAAACCTCGGTCCATTCCGAGAAAGTTTAGTACCCGCCACGGAAAAACGTAAAAGGGGACGCCGGGGACATAGGAGTGCCGGATTGCAAAACGGACAACGGGAAAATGCTCGGAATCATGAGACGAACACGTATGCAAAAGAAATGCGATGATGACATGATATGAAAATGCATGACATGGACAAAATGCAAAAACGAAAGACAAAAACCCAACCACGGAGGGAATATCATATCACAATGCCGAAAATGGCAAGAGTTGGAGTTACAAATATGGAAAGTTACATCCGGGGTGTTACAACCAGCCTCTGCCGAAGCGTAGCATATCTGCATCCCAAGGTTAGCGCAGTACGCTTTAAAAAGGTTACTGGTGAACTGCGAACCGTTGTCGGTGATGATGCGGTTGCACTCTGAACCGGCTCACAATGCACTTGATGAACTTGACCGCAGAACCAGCGGGGATGGCGCGGACGGCCTCGACTTCGCCCACTTGGTGAATTTGTCCACGGCGACGAGAGGTAGCGATAGCCCCGGCGCCGAGGAAAAGGGCCTGAATGTCCAGCCCCTGCACCGCGAATGGCCAAGTGAGGGGATGGTTTGCACACTCCTCCTGGCTGGTGGATCTGCTTGGCATGGAATTGGCAAGCCTCGCAAGCCTTCACGAGTTCGATGGCGCTATTGAGCGCGTGGGGCCAATAGAAACCATCTGCGGAACAACTTGCCGACAAGGGTCCATGACGATGAACGGTGCCCACAATCTCTGCCATGTATATCTGCCAGCAATTCCTTCCCCTGCTCCTCGGTGATGCAACGCAGGATACGCTGCTCGTCGCTTCGTAGAGTTCTCCATCCATGATGTTGTATGCCGTGGCTTGCCGCGCCACACGCCTCGCCTCCTCCTCCTTCTCCGAAAAGTTCCACGCTATAACTCTTGAGCTCCGTGATCCAGCACTCCTCTTGAGGTTCCATTGTTAGAAGCAGCGTGTCCTATGGCCGGGCCACAGTGCCGGGCTCCCGAGGCTGGTGGCCGAGGGAGCTCCTCCCGAGGCTGTGTTGTGCTTGATAACGGCGGCAGGCTGAGGGCTTGAAGAGCCGCCTCAAAGACGCCTGGCCCTGGGGTAAACTCCTGGAGGCTCGCTTGGCGATGTCGCCGGCCTCTTGATTGGTGCCAAGGGCACGTGCTGCAGCTCCAACCCCTGTAACTGTTTCTCCATCCTGCGGACCTCCGCTAGGTAGGCCTCCATGTGTTCATCTCTTGGCTCGTACACCTTGTTGGAGAAATTGACGAGGAGCTACGAATCGCCCTTGATGGTAAGGCGCTTCACCCCCAGGGCAGCGACGGCCTTCAGACCCACTATCAGCCCCTCGTATTCCGCTATATTGTTGGAGACCTTCTCGCCATGCTGGAAACGGAGTTGCATGGCATAGTAAAGCTTGTCCTGGGCGGGGGATATGAGCACTGCCCCAGCCCCAGAGCCCAGCCTGGAGAATGCTCCGTCGAAGTACATGACCCAACCTTCTGGCGCTTCGCTTCCCGGGGAGAGGGACCGATCTTCGCCGGCCCTGAGGCCCGGTGCTTCTGTCCATTCAGCCACGAAATCTGCCAGCGCGGCTCCCTTGATGACTCTAGTTGTGCTGAACTCGAGCTGGAATGCTTGTAGCTCAATGTTCCACTCGGCGACCCTTCCGCCGAGTTGGGGCTCTGAGCACCTCTCTGTATGTATGCCGAGACAACCTTGATTGGATGACCCTAGAAGTAGTGTCAAGCAGCTTGCTGAAGCCACCAACGGCGTGAGGAGGAGCTTCTGCGGCATGGGGTACCGTGCCCTCGCATCCCGTAACACGGTGCCGAAATACACCGGTGCTCGACGAGGTTAGGGCGCTTGCTAGTGGCGCTTCGAAGTCTGGAGGTGCCCGAGGCGCCGGCGCCCGAAGTTGGGTGCTTGGATGGGAGGCCTCCCGCCTTTGGTGCGCCTCTGCGCGACGGCTGATCTTCCTCCATTGCGGTGCTGGCTTCGCTAGTTCCTTCGATTCGGTCTTGTTTTAGCTCGGTGGCCGCTGGGTTTGGCTCGACGCTCCTCCCTAACTTCCACCAGCACCAGCGCTAGCGGAGTAGGGAGTGGCGGTAGAGTACCAAGGGCTCCCGAGGGCGGCCACCATCATCGGAGGCTGGTCGGTACCTCTTGAGGTCTTGAATGCTTTGTCGGCCTCTTCACCCACTCAAGGGCCCTTTTTCTTCATCACCGAAGAAAGGCAGCGCCCGCCCCCCAATCGGGAGATGAAACGCCCAGCTGCTATGCGCCTGTGAGCTTCTGCATTTCTGAGGGTCTTCAAGTGGGCTCATGTCTTCCACTGCTTTGACCTTTCTCGGGTTAGCCTCGATGCCTCGGTGGGACACGAGGAAACCCGTGAGCTTGCCTGAGGGAACTCCAAACACACACTTCTCCGGGTGGAGTCACAGGCTCACTGCGTTGAGGCTCGCGAAGGTTTCTTCGAGGTCTTGTATCAGGGTCTTTGCCTCGCAAGACTTCACCACGATGTCGCCGACGATGCCTCCACATTCTTCCCGAGCTGTGGGCCCAAGGTGATGTGCATGAGCACCGAAGGTTGCCTCTGCGCTGCAACCCGAATGGCATGCAGGTATAGCAGTACACTCCACACGGGTTAGGAAGGCCGTTTTCCACGCCTTCCACCGCCATCTTGATTTGGTGATACCCGAAAAGGCGCCCAAGAAGCACAACAGGTCACACTCGGCGGTGGAATCGACGATCCGTCGATCGAGGGAGCGAAACGGATCCTGCGGGCATGCTTAGTTGAGGTTGGTAAAGTCGACACATGCGCCCTTTCCTCCTTTTTTGGCACCACCACGGGTTGGCCAGCCAACTGTATCGGACTCGCGAATAACCCCCACGGCTTCTAGCTTGCGGGTCTCTTGGACGATGAAGGTCTGCTTTTCGCTGGACTGCCTTCTCGCTTTCTTCACCGGGCGACGTTGGTGCACACGCTGAGGTGGTGCTCGACACGCCCGTGGAATCCCCGCCAGCTGATCGGGCTCCCAGTGAACACCTTCTTGTTCGCACGCAGGAACTTGACAAGGGCTTCCTCCTGCTCGGGCTCGAGGTTGGCGCCTATGGTGAAGGTGGCGTCTCAGGACCCGCCCTCATCGGCTGTATCTGCTGGTCTCTGCCTTGTCTTGAGGAACAACTGCTTTTTCTTGGTCGGCGCAGCCCCTTGGGCTTGGGGCTTCGCATCGGCGGGCTGTCTGCTGCGGCCGCCGCCTTGAGGGTGAGCCTGAGCCATGCAGCGCACCTTCGATATCCTCGGCACGGTGAGACGCCGCTGCTCCTGTGCATCTTCATGAGGTTGTACCCGGGTGGGTTGCGCCATGAATTTGGCTAATTATGGGTAGCCAAGGATGGCATTGTAGGGAGGCCGATGGGGGCGGCGTCGGTCGACCAGTTCCGCGCGGAAGTTGTCGAGGTGCCAAGGTCACCGAAGCCGGATTTGCCCCAAGGAGCTGGATGACCCTCCTCCTACGCCCGAAAAAGGCCGACTGGGCAGCAGCCGCTCCCCGAGCCGGCCGAGTTGGTGGGGTGGTCTTGAGAGTCGAAGGTCAGCCCGGCCGACGACTATGTCCGGCCTGAGGGAGCCCCCTGCCGCGTGGAGGCGGCGCCGACCCGGCGGAAGAATGTCTTGACATGGCGGCTGGAAGGCGGCGCCTGCGAGCCGCCGAGGAGGGCCGCGATGAGTGGGGGAGCCGGCGCGAGGGGGCGGGTGACCAGGGAGCCGCGCAGCCCCTCCCATGAGGTCGCCGAGGAGCGCAGGGACGATGCTTGTTGTCCGTCCCCCGCCGGGCCGATGGCGGTGTTGACGGCAGGTGACGGGGAACGTCGAGGGCGCCCGCCGACGGGAGCTGTCTGGGCGACATGGGAAGCGAGGGCGACTCAGCACCCGGCGCGGGCCCGGCGGCCGTCGGACATGGTTGCTGTGGTCGGGGAAGAACGAGGCGACGAAAGGCGGATTCCAGCGCACCCCTACCTGGCGCGCCAAATGTCGGATTTCGGGTTCCGGCAGACCCTTAAGGTTCGAACTCTGGGGTGCACGCGGTGATCCAACCCTCCACCGTCTCGCACTTCGCCGAATCGCAAGGACCTAAACTACTAAACAGAACAACACAAGAGACACGAGATTTATACTAGTTCGGGCCACCGTTGTGGTGTAATACCCTACTCTAGTTTGTGGTGTGGTGGATTGCCTCTTGGGCTGATGAAGAACAGTACAGGGAAGAACAGCCTCGCGAGGGTCTGTTCTTGGTGGGTGTGATGAACTGCTAGGTGGTGTTCCGTCGCTCTAGCTTGAGGATCGGGTCTCTCTCTCTCTCTCTCTGGATCCCAAGAATGCCCGCCCCCTCTACTATGGTGGCTAGCTCTACTTATATAGACGAAGGCCCTGGGCCTCTCCCCAAATATTGAGCGGGAAGGGCGCCAACAATTGGCCATTTTGAAGGGGAACAGCGGGTACACTTATCCTGACTAAAGTTGGTCCTCGCCTGCCAAAGGCTCTGGTGGTGACGCCTGCTTGGGCTCCACATGACTCCTCCCAGCCGCTGGGGCTGGTCTTGGTCTTGTTGCACCAAACGGTTGCCTTTGCTTGATGCTCTCGCCGCGCTTGCTCCTTTGCACCAAAGAGGAAGGAGGACGCTGCGCTGGCTGGCGCCTCGACCGGGCGCCTTTGGTCGTCATGGCTTATGCCACGGGCACCTCGCGAGGTACCCTGCCTTGAACTCTCCGCCTCCTCATGAGCCAGCCTGACGAGGCCGCAGCTCGAGGAAGCTCCTTGTCGTCCGCCTCATGAGGCTTGGCCCGTCGCGAGGGTCTTGAGCTTGTGTTGATGAAGATGGGCTGTCCTGGCCTCCTTTGAGCCACGCCAGCAGCCGCAGTGCGAGCAAGTCTGGGACCCCTGCCCCTGTAACGCCGACAATCATATTGCATGAATTTATTCCTCTACATCATGTCATCTTGCTTAAGGCTTTACTCTGCTTTTTAACTTAATACTCTAGATGCATGCTGGATAGCGATCGATGAGTGGAGTAATAGTAGTAGATGCGAGAATCTTTCGATCTACTTGTCTCTTGACGTGATGCCTATATACATGATCATACCTAGATATACTCATAACTATGCTCAATTCATCAATTGCTCAACAGTAATTTGTTCACCCACCGTAGAATACTTATGCTCTTGAGAGAAGCCACTAGTGAAACCTATGGCCCCGGGTCTATTCTCATCATATCAATCTCCATCACTTTTATACTTGCTTTGTTTTTACTTTGCTTTTACTTTTTACTTTGCATTTATATACCAAAATACCAAAAATATTATCTCTATCAGATCTCACTCGTAAGTGACCGTGATGGGATTGACAGCCCCTAATCGCGTTGGTTGTGAGTAGCTATCGCTTTGTGCAGGTACGAGGGACTTGTGCGTGGCCTCCACTGGATTGATACCTTGGTTCTCAAAACTGAGGGAAATACTTACGCTACTCGCTGCATCAACCTCTCCTCTTCGGGGAAAACCAACGCAAGCTCAAGACGTAGCAAGAAGGATTTCTGGCGCCGTTGTCGGGGAGTCTACGCAAAAGTCAACATACCAAGTACCCATCACAATCCCTATCTCTCGCATTACATTATTTGCCATTTGCCTCTCGCTTTCCTCTCCCCACTTCACCCTTGCCGCTTTTATTCGCCTCTCTTTCCCAATCTCCTCCTCTTTTCCCTTTGCCTTTTCCTCGTCTGCTTGTTTTCTCATGTGTTGATTGCTTGTTTGTCGCGATGGCCCAACCTAAATTTGGTGATCTTCACCTTAAAAGGCTAGAGGAGATCGAAAACAATGTCAAAAAGTTTATCGTTTTGCAATTTGAGCATAATAATTTCTTTAGATACGAGCTTGAGGAACAAAAGAGTTTTATGAGTTATATGAATAAAGAGCTCGATGATATGTCTAAAGAATTTGATGGTAGAAGAGCCCAAATTGCTCATCTTGAAAAGATGACCGCTGAAATTTCGGATATGCAAGCTACCTTAGTCAATAAGATGGTCGTTAAACCGAATTCCTATGAAAATCAAGATGAAGATCTAAAAGTTATTGATGTGTCCCCTATTAAATCTTTGTTTTGCAATATGAATCTTGATGAAACTGAATATGATCTTCCTTTACCTAGAAGGCGTTCTAAGAATTCGGAGTTTTTAGATCTTGATGATGAAATTGATAAAAGTGGGATTGAAAGAAATAAAAATCTAGGTGTTGATAAACCCACTATATTGGATCTCAAGGAATTTAATTACGAAAATTGCTCTTTAATTGATTGTATTTCCTTGTTGCAATCCGTGCTAAATTCTCCTCATGCTTATAGCCAAAATAAGGCATTTACCGAACACATTGTTGATGCCTTGATGCAATCTTATGAAGAAAAACTTGAGTTGAAAGTTTCTATGCCTAGGAAACTCTATGATGAGATGGAACCTACTATCAAAATTAAAATTAAAGATCATGAGTTTAATGCTTTGTGTGATTTGGGTGCTAGTGTCTCTACTATTCCCAAAACTTTGTGTGATTTGCTAGATTTCTGTGACTTTGATGATTGCTCTCTAAACTTGCATCTTGCGGATTCCACTATTAAAAAGCCTATGGGAAGCATTAATGATGTTCTTATTGTTGCAAATAGGAATTATGTGCCCGTAGATTTTATCGTTCTTGATATAGATTGCAATCCTTCATGTCCTATTATTCTTGGTAGACCTTTCCTTAGAACGATTGGTGCAATTATTGATATGAAGGAAGGGAATATTAGATTCCAATTTCCATTAAAGAAAGGCATGGAACACTTTCCTAGGAAGAAAATAAAATTACCATATGAATCTATTATGAGAGCCACTTATGGATTGCCTACCCAAGATGGCAATACTTAGATCTATCCTCGCTTTTATGCCTAGCTAGGGGCGTTAAACGATAGCGCTTGTTGGGAGGCAACCCAATTTTATTTTTAGATTTTTTTGCTTTTGCTTCTGTTTAGGAATAAATAATCCATCTAGCCTCTGTTTATATGTGGTTTTATCTTTTACTTAGTGTTTGTGCCAAGTTAAACCTATTGGATCTTCTTGGATGATAGTTATTTGATCTTGCTGTAATGCGCTCAGTGCCCGAATTGTTAAAAATCACCAGAACATGATAAAATACTGATTCGATCAATAAACAAATTTTCTAGGTCTTCTAATTTTGGTAGAATTGTTTGAGTTCCAGAAGTTTGCGTTAGTTACAGATTACTACAGACTGTTCTGTTTTTGACAGATTCTGTTTTGCGTGTGTTGTTTGCTTATTTTGATGAATCTATGGCTAGTAAAATAGTTTATGATCCATAGAGAAGTTGGAATACAGTAGGTTTAACACCAATATAAATAAATAATGAGTTCATTACAGTACCTTAAAGTAGTCTTTTGTTTTCTTTCTCTAACGGAGCTCACGAGATTTATATTGAGTTTTGTGCTGTGAAGTTTTCAAGTTTTTGTGAATTATTTTGATGGACAAGGAGTGGCAAGAGCCTAAGCTTGGGGATGCCCATGGCACCCCGAAGATAATCCAAGGACACCAAAAAGTCAAAGCTTGGGTATGCCCCGGAAGGCATCCCCTCTTTCGTCCACTTCCATCGGTAATTTACTTGGAGCTATATTTTTATTCACCACATGATATGTGTTTTGCTTGAAGCGTCGTGTATTATTTGCGTCTTTGCTTGTTAATTTACCACATTCATACTTGTTGTACACACCTTTTGAGAGAGCCATACATGAATTGGAATTCGATAGAATACTCTATGTGCTTCACTTATATCTTTTGAGCTTGACAGTTTTGCTCATAGTGCTTCACTTATATTTTTTGAGCGTGATAATTTTTGCTCTAGTGTTTCACTTAGATCTTTCACGGTGGTGGATTTGTTTTAAAGAAACTATTGATCTCTCATGCTTCACTTAGATTATTATGAGAGTCGTTAATAGCATGGTAATTTTCTTAATGTTAATATACTTGGTATTCAAGATATGTGAAACTTTCTTTTGAGTGCGTTGAATACTAAGATAAGTTTGATGCTTGATAATTGCTTTGAGATATGAAGATAATGATATTAGAGTCAAGCCAGTTGATTAGTTGTGAATTTAAAGAATACTTGTGTTGAAGTTTGTGATTCCCGTAGCATGCACGTATGGTGAACCGTTATGTGATGAACTCGGAGCATGATATTTATTGATTGTCTTCCTTATGAGTGGCGGTCGGGGACGAGCGATGGTATTTTCCTACCGATCTATCCCCCTAGGAGCATGCGCATAATACTTTGCTTTGATAACTTCTAGATTTTTGCAATAAGTATATGAGTTCTTTATGACTAATGTTGAGTCCATGGATTATACGCACTTCTTCCCATCCTTCCACCATTGCTAGCCTCTCTAATACCGCGCACCTTTCACCGGTATCATACACCCACCATATATCTTCCTCAAAACAGCCACCATACCTACCTATCATGGCATTTCCATAGCCATTCCGAGATATATTGCCATGCAACTTTCCACCGTTCCATTTAATATGACACGCTCCATCAATGTCATATTGCTAGCATGATCATGTAGTTGACATCGTATTTGTGGCAAAGCCACCGTTCATAATTCTTTCATACATGTCACTCATGTTTCATAGCATATCTCGGTACACCACCGGAAGCATTCATATAGAGTCATGTTTTGTTCTAAGTATTGAGTTGTAATTGTTGAGTTGTAAGACAAATAAAAGTGTGATGATCATCATTATTAGAGCATTGTCCCAAGTGAGGAAAGGACGATGGAGACTATGATTCCCCCACAAGTCGGGATGAGACTCCGGACGAAAAATAAAAAATAAAAAAAGAGGCCATAAAAAAAAGAGAAAAGTCCCAAATAAAAAAATGAGAGAAAAAGAGAGAAGGGACAATGTTACTATCCTTTTACCACACTTGTGCTTCAAAGTAGCACCATGATCTTCATGATAGAGAGTCTCTCATTTTGTCACTTTCATATACTAGTGGGAATTTTTCATTATAAAACTTTGCTTGTATATTCCAATGATGGGCTTCCTCAAATGCCCTAGGTCTTTGTGAGCAAGCGAGTTGGATGCACACCCACTTAGTTTCTTTTGTTGAGCTTTCATATACTTATAGCTCTAGTGCATCCGTTGCATGGCAATCCCTACTCACTCACATTGATATCTATTGATGGGCATCTCCATAGCCCGTTGATACGCCTAGTTGATGTGAGACTATCTTCCTCTTTTGTCTTCTCCACAACCCCATTCTATTCCACATATAGTGCTATATCCATGGATCACGCCATGTATTGCGTGAAGATTGAAAAAGTTTTGAAAATGTTAAAGTATGAAACAATTGCTTGGCTTTTCATCGGGTTGTGCATGATTTAAATACTTTGTGTAGGGAAGATGGAGCATAGCCGACTATATGATTTCAGAGGGATAACTTTCTTTGACCATGTTATTTTGAGAAGACATAATTGCTTAGTTAGTATGCTTGAAGTATTATTATTTTTATGTCAATATGAACTTTTGTCTTGAATCTTTTGGATCTGAATATTCATACCATGATTAAGAAGATTTACATTGAAATTATGCCAAAGTATCACTCCGCATCAAAAATTCTATTTTTATCATTTACCTACTCGAGGACGAGCAGGAATTAAGCTTGGGGATGGCTGATACGTCTCCAACGTATCTATATTTTTTGATTGCTCCATGCTACTTTATCTATTGTTTTGGACTATAATGGGCTTTATTTTCCACTTTTATATTACTTTTGGGCCTAACCTATTAACCGGAGGCCCAGCCGAGAATTGCTGTTTTTTGCCTTTTTCAGTGTTTCGAAGAAACGGAATATCAAACGGAGTCCAAACGGAATGAAACCTTCGGAAACGTGATTTTCTCACCGAACGTGATCCAAGAGACTTGGACCCTACTCCAAGAAGTAACAGAGGCGGTCACGAGGGTGGGGGCACCCCCCTAGGGCGCGCCCCCTGCCTCGTGGGCCCCCTGTTGCTCCACCGACGTACTCCTTCCTCCTATATATACCTACGTACCCCCAAACGATCAGAACAGGATCCAAAAACCTAATTCCACCGCCGCAACTTCCTGTATCCACGAGATCCCATCTTGGGGCCTGTTCCAGAGCTCCGCTGGAGGGGGCATCCACCACGGAGGGCTTCTACATCAACACCATAGCCTCTTCGGGTCCATAGCTAGTAGCTAGATGGCTTCTTCTCTCTTTTTGGATCTCAATACAATGTTCTCCCGCTCTCTCGTGGAGATCTATTCGATGTAATCTTCTTTTTGCGGTGTGTTTGTTGAGGCCGATGAATTGTGGGTTTATGATCCAGCTTATCTATGAATAATATTTGAATCTTCTCTGAATTCTTTTATGTATGATTGAGTTATCTTTGCAAGTCTCTTCAATTATCCGCTTGGTTTGGCCAACTAGATTGGTAGTTCTTGCAATGGGAGAAGTGCATGGCTTTGGGTTCAATCTTGCGTGTAATTACCTAGTGATGTAAAGGGTTGCAAGGCACGTATTGTATTGTTGCCATCGAGGATAACAAGATGGGGTATTTATCATATTGCATGAATTTATTCCTCTACATCATGTCATCTTGCTTAATGCGTTATTCGCTTTTAACTTAATACTCTAGATGCATGCTGGATAGCGGTCGATGAGTGGAGTAATAGTAGTAGATGCGAATCGCTTCGATCTACTTGTATCGGACTTGATGCCTATATACATGATCATACCTAGATATACTCATAACTATGCTCAATTCATCAATTGCTCAACAGTAATTTGTTCACCCACCGTAGAATACTTATGCTCTTGAGAGAAGCCACTAGTGAAAACTATGGCCCCCGGGTCTATTCTCATCATATCAATCTCCATCACTTTTATACTTGCTTTGTTTTTACTTTGCTTTTTACTTTTTACTTTGCATTTATATACCATAAAAACCAAAAATATTATCTCTATCAGATCTCACTCTCGTAAGTGACCGTGAAGGGATTGACATCCCCTAATCGCGTTGGTTGCGAGTAGCTATCGTTTTGTGCAGGTACGAGGGACTTGTGCGTGGCCTCCTACTGGATTGATTCCTTGGTTCTAAAAAACTGAGGGAAATAGTTACGCTACTCTGCTGCATCATCCTCTCCTCTTCAGGGAAAACCAACGCAAGCTCAAGACGTAGCAGCAGACGGCCGGGTCGGGGGATATATCATGTTGCCATGGACGAGGCGGTCGTAGGAGAGGCAACGGCAAGGTGGACAACGGCGCCGATGAAGCGAGAGGAGGCGATGAAAGGATCCTGGTCCAGCGCCGTGGATGAGAGACGTCCATCTCTTGCAAAGGGACGACGGGTAGGGGTAGCGGTTCCGCAAGGTGGAGGATGGGGTGGCGGATGGAGGAGGCTGGCCAGAAAAGCGGAGGTTGTCGTGCCGCCGACGGTGTATGAATCGGGAAATGGAGGGGAGGGGGGATCTGAAACTTTGGGACACGTTTCTCTGAAATGGGGGAAAGTTACGAACTTATGCCCTGTTTAAAATTTCGGACATCGCGTCGGTTGGGGATAGGACGGTAATCTCGCATCTCCCAAATATTTGCCGGTAACTATTTCGGGCGAGGAGAGGGTGTTTTGCCGCCCATAGTTGGCGCCCATGGTGTATGAACGGGGCTGACAGGTAGGGCACTTGTGTCACGTCTGATGGAAGTTACACATCTGCCCCTATTTAAAATATTAGCCTACATCGATTTCGGACAAGGAGAGTTTGTTTTGCCGCCCACCGTGTATGAATGGGCAAATGGAGGAAGAGACACATGTCTTTCGGACGAGCTTGAATCAAATGTGTTTTGCCGCCCACATTTGCCGCCCACCGTGTCTGAATGGGTTCAGAGGCCGTCGTGTCACGTCTGATTGAAGTTACTAGTCTACCCCTATCGACAGCAGTGTAAATCCGGTTGATAAGGATGTCAAGTGTCAGGGGTAGACAGTAATTTCCATCTCGCAAACACTTGCTTCGGGCAGCCCACAAATTATAGTGGGTGTTTAGCCACTTCGTTCAAAACTTGGGAGAATTAGCATTCACGTTTGCCCTGGGACCTGGCAAACTAAATTCAAATCCAATTTGTATTCGATTACGAATATCCACATATAATTATACATTTTGTTATTTATTTCTTCCAAACCACAACAAAGATTTATTCCACCTTTATATATGATTATGATTTAGAAATTCCGTGATCTTTGAATTCAGTAGGTTGGATACACTCTGATTCAAACAGTTATTTCATCCAATATAATATGCTCACACGAAAAACAGTTCACCTTATGTCAATCATACAAGTACTGAGGATTACTTCGCCTAAAAAATTCGGATCATTACAACACATGGACAACATAGGGGGTCTTGCAACATAATCCATTCAGAGACATGACACAACATGTGTAACGCCCTCGATGCGGCTATATCTCCCACGTGTCGAAGCACGACTTAGAGGCATAACCGCATTGAAAGCAATGTCGCAAGTGAGGTAATCTTCACACATCCCATGTAATACATAAGGTAAAGAGATACATAGTTGGCTTACAATCGCCACTTCACACAATACATGAGTAAAGCATTACATCATACAGATACAATCAAGGTCCGACTACGGAACCAAAATAAAAGAAGACTACCCCAAATGCTACACAGATCCCCGATCGTCCCAACTGGGCTCCACTACTGATCAACTGAAACGAAACAACACAATGAACAAGATCTTCATCGAGCTCCTCCTTGAGCTCGGGTGCGTCACCTGCACGGTTTCATCGGCACCTGCAAACTGGTTTTGGAAGTATCTGTGAGTCACGGGGACTCAGCAATCTCACACCCGCGAGATCAAGACTATTTAAGCTTATAGGTAGGAGAAGGTAGTGAGGTGGAGCTGCAGCAAGCGACTAGCATATATGGTGGCTACATTCGCAAAAGAGAGCGAGAAGAGAAGCAAGGCACGGTCGTGAAGCTAGTAGCGATCAAGAAGTGATCCTGAAACTACTTACGTCAAACATAACTCCAACACCGTGTTCACTTCCCGGACTCCGCCGAGAAGAGACCATCACGTTACACACGCGTTGTTGTATTTTAATTAAGATCAACTTCGGGTTTTCTACAACCGGACATTAACAAATTCCCATCTGCCTCATAACCGCGGGCACGGCTTTCGAAAGTTAATACCCTGCAGGGGTGTCCCAACTTAACCCATGATAAGCTCTCGCGATCAACGAAGGATATTCCTTCTCCCCGGGAAGACCCGATCAGTCTCGGAATCCCGGCTGCAAGACATTTCGACAGCAATAAAACAAGACCAGCAAAGCCGCCCGGATGTGCCGACAAATCCTGATAGGAGCTGCACATATCTCGGTCTCAGGGCACACCGGATAGGTCAGCCTACGAGTAAAACCAGCCCTCGAGTTGCCCGTGGTGGCCCCAGATCTGCCCGTTTGTGCCAGCACTCAAGGAGCACCGGTCCGGGGGTTAAAATAAAGATGACCCTTGAGTCTGCAGAACCCAAGGGAAAAAGGCTTAGGTGGCAAATGTTAAAACCAATGTTGGGCCTTGCTGGAGGAGTCTTATTCAAAGCGAACTGTCAAGGGGGTCCCATAAATCACCCAACCGCGTTAGGGACACAAAATCCGGGAACATAATACCGATATGACGGAAACTAGGGCGGCAAGAGTGGAACAAAAACACCAGGCATAAGGCCGAGCCTTCCACCCTTTACCAAGTATATAGATGCATTAATTAAATAAGATATATTGTGATATCCCAACAAGTAAACATGTTCCAACAGGGAACAACATCTCCATGTTCCAACAAGGAACAAACTTCATCTTCACCTGCAACTAATAACGCTATAAGAGGGGCTAAGCCAAGCGGTAACATAGCCAAACAACGGTTTGCTAGGAAAGGATGGTTAGAGGCTTGACATGGCAACATGGGAGGCATGATATAGCAAGTGGTAGGCATCATAGCATAGGCATAGCAAAAGAGCGAGCATCTAGCAAGCAAAGATAGAAGTGATTTCGAGGGTATGGTCATCTTGCCTGAAATCCTGCAAGGAAGAAGAACGAATCCATGAAGACGACAAAAGGATGTAGTCGAACGAATCCTCACAACTCCGGAACGAAACCGAAGCTAACGAGATAAGCAACCCGGAAAGAAACAAACAACATAGTAAACACACAATCATAAACATGGCACGATGCACAATCAAGTATGATGCATGTCCGGTTTAATGATTCATGGCATGGCAATATGCACAAACAACACTACAAGTTAAGTGGAGCTCAATATGCAACGAGTTGCATATTGACGAAACACCACATCCATTATTTAGTTCTCTCTCGGTTATGTACCCAACAATATTAAATATTATTAAACATGGCAAGGGGTGAAGCATAATTAAACTACCTATTTAGGCAAGTTTAAATGAGGCCGGAACAACAAAACAACAAGTCCGGAAACTCCTCATATGCATATATTAGGTTTGGTACTGTTCTGTCCTAAACACAATTTTAGAGTTATTAAACAGCAAAATAAAGTGCACCATGTTAATCTATGCATTTTTCTACCCCATTTACATATAAAGTTTATTTAAAACCGAGCTACGGTTATTTAGTTATGAAATAAATCATTTTAGCATGGCATTTAAGCAAATTAATGCAAACAACAATTATAAACATTTAAATGTTGTTATCATGATGCGGATGACATGTGCAAGTTTTAAGCAATTTTTATGAAAATGTTGACATGAGCATGTTATGAAGCATTTGTCGTCGTGGCGGAAACAAAAAAAGGGTGCCACGGCAACGACAACGGAAATGGTGCCACGGCAACATATTGGTTCCGATAACTCGATTGAGATGTCGGTGCAAAAGAAAGTGTGGACGTGCGGAACATGCAAAAGATGGTGGGGTGATCCCGGATACCGGGTGTCCCACATGACGGTGGCATGGCAAACGAGGAACGTGCAAAGACAATTCGATCACGGTGCAAAACTCGAGCATCTCATCAACATGCAAGCATTCGGTCCACGGTTGATCATCTCGGGGTTATTGAAGGAAATATGCCCTAGAGGCAATAATAATGTTATTATTTATTTCCTTATATCATGATAAATGTTTATTATTCATGCTAGAATTGTATTAACCGGAAACATAATACATGTGTGAATACATAAACCTACAGAGTGTCACTAGTATGCCTCTACTTGACTAGCTCGTTAATCAAAGATGGTTATGTTTCCTAACCATGAACAAGGAGTTGTTATTTGATTAACGGATCACATCATTGGTTGAATGATCTGATTGACATGACCCATTCCATTAGCATAGCACCTGATCGTATAGTTTGTTGCTAGTGCTTTTCTTCATGACTTATACATGTTCCTATGACTATGAGATTATGCAACTCCCGCTTGCCCGAGGAACACTTTGGTGCTACCAAACGTCACAACGAATCGGGTGATTATAAAGGTACATTACAGGTGTCTCCGAAGGTACATGTTGGGTTGGCATATTTCGAGATTAGGATTTGTCACTCCGATTGTCTGGAGAGGTATCTCTGGCCCTCTCGGTAATGCACATCACATAAGCCTTGCAAGCATTGCAACTAAATGTGTTAGTTGTGAGATGATGTATTACGGAACGAGAAAAGAGACTTGCCAAGAACGAGATTGAACTAGGTATTGATACCGACGATCAATCTCGGCAAGTAACATACCGATGACAAAGGAACAACGATGTTGTTATGCGGTCTGACCGATAAAGATCTTCAGAGAATATGTAGGAACCAATATGGGCATCCAGGTCCCGCTATTGGTTATTGACCGAGAGGTGTCTCGGTCATGTCTACATAGTTCTCGAACCCGTAGGGTCCGCACGCTTAACGCTTCGATGATGCTTATTATGAGTTTATATGATATTGATGTACCAAGGTTGTTCGAGTCCCGGATGAGATCACGGACATGACGAGGAGTCTCAAATGGTCGAGACATAAAGATTGATATATTGGAGGCCTATGTTTTGATTCGGAATCACTCCGGTGAAATTGGGAATTTTACCGAGTACCGGGGTTACTGAACCTCCCGGGGTCAATGGGCCTTGATGGGCCTTAGTGGAAAGGAGGAAAGGGGCCCAAGTGCTGGTCAGACCTTCCCCCTTCCCTAGTCCTATTAGGACTAGGAGAAGGGGTGGCCTCTCTCTCCTTCCCACTTGGCCAATCCTAGTTGGACTAGGATTGGGGAGGAATCTTACTCCCGTGGGAGTAGGACTCCCAGCGCAGCCCTTGGTGGCCGCCAGCCCCTCCCTTCCCTCCTTTATATACAGGGCAGAGGGCACCCCATGACACACAAGTTGATCATTGAGATCGCTCTTAGCCGTGTGCGGTGCCCCTTCCACCAAACTACACCTCGAATATACCGCTATGGAGCTTAGGCGAAGCCCTGCGCCGGTGGAACATCATCATCGCCACCACGCCGTCGGTCGACGAAACTCTCCTCAACACTCGGCTGGATCGGAGTTCGAGGGATGTCATCGAGCTGAACGTGTGCAGAACTCGGAGGTGCCGTCGCTCGGTACTTGGATCGGTTGGATCGGGAAGAAGTACGACTACTTCCTCTACGCTGCGCCAACGCTTCCGCTGTTGGTCTACGAGGGTACGAGACAACACTCTCATCTCGCTGCTATGCATCACCATGGTCTTGCGTGATCGTAGGAAATTTTTGAAATTACTACGCTCCCCAACAGTGGCATCCGAGCCTGGTTTTATGCGTTGATGTCATGTGCACGAGTAGAACACAAGTGAGTTGTGGACGATACAAGTCATACTGCCTACCAGCATGTCATACTTTGGTTCAGCGGTATTGTGAGATGAAGCGCCCGGACCGACATTACGCCAGACGCTTACGCGAGACTGGTTTCACCGCCCGAGCACTCGTTGCTTAAAGGTGACCGGCGGTGTCTCTCTCTCTCACTTTAGTTGAATCGAGTGTGGCTACGCCCGGTCCTTGAGAAGGTTAAACGGAGTCTATTTGACGAAGTATCGCTGTGGTTTTGATGCGAGGTAAGAACGGTTCTTGCTCAGCCCGTAGCAGCCACGTAAAACTTGCAACAACAAAGTAGAGGACGCCTAACTTGTTTTTGCAGGGCATGTTGTGATGTGATATGGTCAAGACGTGATGCTATATTTTATTGTATGAGATGATCATGTTTTGTAACCGAAGTTATCGGCAATCGGCAGGAGCCATATGGTTGTCGCTTATTGTATGAAATGCAAAGCCATGTAATTGCTTTACTTTATCACTAAGCAGTAGCGATAGTCGAGAAGCAATAGTTGGCGAGACGACAACGATGCTACGATGGAGATCAAGGTGTCGCGCCGGTGACGATGGTGATCATGACGGTGCTTGGCGATGGAGATCACAAGCACAAGATGATGATGACCATATCATATCACTTATATTGATTGCATGTGATGTTTATCCTTTATGCATCTTATCTTGCTTTGATTGACGGTAGCATTATAAGATGATCTCTCACTAAAATTATCAAGAAGTGTTCTCCCGAGTATGCACCGCTATGAAAGTTCTTCGTCTGAGACACCACGTGATGATCGGGTGTGATAGGCTCTACGCTCAAATACAACGGTGCAAAACAGTTACACGCGAATACTCAGGTTATACTTGACGAGCTATGCATATAAGATATGACCTCGAACACGGAGACCGAAAGGTCGAGCGTGAATCATATAGTAGATATGATCAACATAGTGATGTTCACCATTGAAACTACTCCATCTCACGTGATGATCGGACATGGTTTAGTTGATTTGATCACGAATCACTTAGATGACTAGAGAGATGTCTATCTAAGTGGGAGTTCTTAAGTAATATGATTAATTGAACTTTAATTTATCATGAACTTAGTCCCGTAGTATTTTGCAAATTATGTTGTAGATCAATAGCTCGCGTTGTTGCTTCCCTATGTTTTCATATGTGTTCCTAGAGAAAATTGTATTGAAAGATGTTAGTAGCAATGATGCGGATTGGATCCGTGATCTGAGGTTTATCCTCATTGCTGCATGAAGAATTATGTCCTTAATGCACAGCTAGGTGACAGACCTATTGCAGGAGCAGATGCGACGTTATGAACGCTTGGCTAGCTCAATATGAGCGATATGACGTTATGAACGCTTGGCTAGCTCAATATGATAACTACTTGATAGTTTAGTGCACCATGCTTAACGGCTTAGAATCGGGACTTCAAAGACGTTTTGAACGTCATGGACCATATGAGATGTTCCAGGAATTGAAGTTAATATTTCAAGCAAATACCCGAGTTGAGAGATATGTGGTCTCCAACAAGTTCTATAGCTAAAAGATGGAGGAGAATCGCTCAACTAGTGAGCATGTGCTCAGATTGTCTGAGTACTTCAATCGCTTGAATCAAGTGGGAGTTAATCTTCCAGATAAGATAGTGATTGACAGAATTCTCTAGTCACCATCACTAAGTTAGTAGAACTTCGTGATGAACTATAGTATGCAAGGGATGACGAAAAGGATTCTCGAGCTCTTCGCGATGCTAAAATCGCGAAGGTAGAAATCAAGAAAAACATCAAGTGTTGATGGTTGACAAGACCACTAGTCTCAAGGAAAATGGCAAAGGGAAGAAGGGAACTTCAAAAGGAACAGCAAGCAAGTTGCTGCTCGAGTGAAGAAGCCCAAGTCTAGACCTAAGCCCGAGACCGAGTACTTTTGCTGCAATGGAACTGGTCACTTTGAAGCGAACTATCCCTGAATATTTGGTGGATAAGAAGGATGGCAAAGTGAACAAGGTTATATTTGATATACAGGTTATTGATGTGTACCTTACTAGTGTTTATAGTAGCCCCTGAGTATTTGATACTGCTCGATTGCTAAGATTAGTAACTCAAACAGGAGTTACGTAATAAACAGAGACTAGTTGAAGGGAAGTGACGATGAGTGTTGGAAGTAGTTCCAAGATTGATATGATCATCATCGCACACTCCCTATACTTTCGGGATTAGTGTGGAACCTAAATAAGTGTTATTTGGTGTTGAGCATAAAATGATTTGATCATGTTTATTGCAATACGGTTATTCATTTAAGTAAGAGAATAAATTGTTGTTCTGCTTACATGAATAAAACCTTATATGGTTACACACCCAATGAAAATGGTTCATTGGATCTCGATCATAGTGATACACATATTCATAATATTGAAACCAAAAGATGCAAAGTTAATAATGATAGTGCAACTTATATGTGGCAATCGCCGCTTAGGTCATATTGGTGTAAACGATGAAGAAACTCCATGCTGATGGACTTTGGAATCACTTGATTATGAATCACTTGATGCTTGCGAACCATGCCTTATGGGCAAGATGACCAAAACTCCGCTTCTCCGAACAATGGAACAAGCTACTGACTTATTGGAAATAATACATACCGATGTATGCGATCCAATGAGTGTTGATGCTCGTGGCAAGTATCGTTATTTTCTGACCTTCACAAGATGATTTGAGCAGATATGGGTATATCTACTTGATGAATAAGTCTGAAATAATTGAAAAGTTCAAAGAATTTCAGAGTGAAGTGGAAAATCATCGTAACAAGAAAATAAAGTTTCGCGATCTGATCGTGGAGATAAATATTTGAGTTACGAGTTTGGTCTTCATTTGAAACAATGTGAAATAGTTTCACAACTCACGCCACCGAACACCACAAAGATAATGGTGTGTCCGAACGTCAGAATCAGCTTTATTAGATATGGTGCGATCTATGATGTATCTTACCGATTTACCACTATCGCTTTGGGGTTATGCATTAGAGACAGCTGCATTCACGCTTAATAGGGCACCATCTAAACCGCTGAGATGACACCGTATGAACTATGGTTTAACAAAGAAACCTAAGCTGTCGTTTCTTAAAGTTTGAGTTGTGATGCTTATGTGAAAAGTTTTCACCGATAAGCTCGAACCCAAATCGGAGAAGTGCGTCTTCATAGATTACCCAAAAGAAAATGTTGGGTACACCTTCTATCACAGATCCGCAGGCAAGTTTTTCGTTGCTAAGATGGATCCTTTCTAGAGAAGAAGTTTCTCTCGAAAGAAGTGAGTGGGAGGAAAGTAAAGAGCTTGATAAGGTAATTTGTACCTTCTCCCTTATTGGAAAGTAGTTCATCACGAAATCAGTTCTGGTAATTACTACACCAATTAGTGAGGAAGTTAATGATGATGATCATGAAACTTCAGATCAAGTTACTACCAAACCTCGTAGGTCTTCCAGAGTAAGATTCGCACCAGAGTGGTGCGGTAATCATGTTCTGGAAGTCATGTTACTAGAACATGATGAAACCTACGAACTATGAGGAAGCGATGATGAGCCCAGATTCCGCGAAATGGCTTGAGACCATGAAATCTGAGATAGGATCCATGTATGAGAACAAAGTATGGACTTTGATTGACTTGCTCGATGATCGCAAGCCATGTAGATAAATGGATTTTCAAGAGGAAGACAGATGTTGATAGTAGTGTTACTATCTACAAAGCTCGACTTGTCGCAAAAAGGTTTTGACAAGTTCAAGGTGTTGACTACAATGAGATTTTCTCAACTCAGTAGCGATGCTTAAGTCTGTCCGAATCATGTTAGCAATTGCCACATTTTATGAAATCTGGCAAATGGATGTCAAAACTACATTCTTTAATGGATTTATTAAAGAAGAGTTGTATATGATGCAACCAGAAGGTTTTGTCAATCCTAAAGGAGCTAACAAAATGTGCAAGCTCCAATGATCCATCTATGGACCTGCAAGCATCTCGAGTTGGAATATATGCTTGATGATTTGATCAAAGCATATGGTTTTTACAGACTTTGGAGAAGCCTCAGATTTACAAGAAAGTGAGTGGGAGCACTACAAGATTTCGATAAGTATATGTGAATGACATATTGTTGATCGGAAATAATGTAGAATTATTCTGCAAAGCATAAAGGAGTATTTGAAAGGAGTTTTTCAAAGAAAGACCTCGTGAAGCTGCTTATATATTGAGCATCAAGATCTATAGAGATAGATCAAGACGCTTGATAAGTTTTTCAATGAATACATGCCTTGACAAGATTTTGAAGTAGTTCAAAATGGAATAGTCAAAGAAAGAGTTCTTGCCTGTGTTACAAGGTGTGAGATTGAGTATGACTCAAAACCCGACCACGGCAGAAGATAGAAAGAGAATGAAAGTCATTCCCTATGCATCAGCCATAGGTTCTATAAAGTATGTCATGTTGTGTACTGATCTATTGCATACCCTACCACTAAGATTGGCAAGGAGTGCAATAGAGATCTAGGAGTAGATCAATGGACAGCGGTCAAAATTATCCTTAGTAGAATAAGGATATGTTTCTCGATTATGGAAGTGGAAAAGGTTCGTCGTAAAAGGTTACGCCGATGCAAGTTTTAACACTAATCTAGATGACTCGAGTCTCAATCTAGATACATATTGAAAGTGGGAGCAATTAGCTAGAGTAGCTCCGCAAGAGCATTGTAGACATAGAAATTTGCAAAATACTTACGGCTCAATGTGATGACCTGCTGACTAAAATTATCTCACAAGCAAAACATGATCACACCTTAGTACTCTTTGGGTGTTAATCACATAGCGATGTGAACTAGATTACTGACTCTAGTAAACCCTTTGGGTGTTGGTCACATGACGATGTGAACTATGGGTGTTAATCACATACAAATGTGAATATTTGTGTTGAATCACATGATGATGTGAACTAGATTATTGACTCTAGTGCAAGTGGGAGATCAAGGAAATATGCCCTAGAGGCAATAATAATGTTATTATTTATTTCCTTATATCATGATAAATGTTTATTATTCATGCTAGAATTGTATTAACCGGAAACATAATACATGTGTGAATACATAAACCTACAGAGTGTCACTAGTATGCCTCTACTTGACTAGCTCGTTAATCAAAGATGGTTATGTTTCCTAACCATGAACAAGGAGTTGTTATTTGATTAATGGGATCACATCATTGGTTGAATGATCTGATTGACATGACCCATTCCATTAGCATAGCACCTGATCGTATAGTTTGTTGCTAGTGCTTTTCTTCATGACTTATACATGTTCCTATGACTATGAGATTATGCAACTCCCGCTTGCCCGAGGAACACTTTGGGTGCTACCAAACGTCACAACGAATCGGGTGATTATAAAGGTACATTACAGTGTGTCTCGAAGGTACATGTTGGGTTGGCATATTTCGAGATTAGGATTTGTCACTCCGATTGCCTGGAGAGGTATCTCTGGGCCCTCTCGGTAATGCACATCACATAAGCCTTGCAAGCATTGCAACTAAATGTGTTAGTTGTGAGATGATGTATTACGGAACGAGAAAAGAGACTTGCCAAGAACGAGATTGAACTAGGTATTGATACCGACGATCGAATCTCGGGCAAGTAACATACCGATGACAAAGGAACAACGATGTTGTTATGCGGTCTGACCGATAAAGATCTTCGTAGAATATGTAGGAACCAATATGGGCATCCAGGTCCCGCTTATTGGTTATTGACCGAGAGGTGTCTCGGTCATGTCTACATAGTTCTCGAACCCGTAGGGTCCGCACGCTTAACGCTTCGATGACAGCTTATTATGAGTTTATATGATATTGATGTACCAAGGTTGTTCGAGTCCCGGATGAGATCACGGACATGACGAGGAGTCTCAAATGGTCGAGACATAAAGATTGATATATTGGAAGCCTATGTTTGACTCCGAATCACTCCGGTGAAATTGGGAATTTTACCGAGTACCGGGGTTACCGAACCTCCCGGGGTCAATGGGCCTTGATGGGCCTTAGTGGAAAGGAGGAAAGGGGCCCAAGTGCTGGTCAGACCTTCCCCTTCCCTAGTCCTATTAGGACTAGGAGAAGGGGTGGCGCCTCTCTCCTTCCCACTTGGCCAATCCTAGTTGGACTAGGATTGGGGAGGAATCCTACTCCGGTGGGAGTAGGACTCCCAGCGCAGCCCTTGGTGGCCGGCCAGCCCCTCCCTTCCCTCCTTTATATACAGGGCAGAGGCACCCCATGACACACAAGTTGATCATTGAGATCGCTCCTTAGCCGTGTGCGGTGCCCCTTCCACCAAACTACACCTCGAATATACCGCTATGGAGCTTAGGCGAAGCCCTGCGCCGTGGAACATCATCATCGCCACCACGCCGTCAGGTCGATTTAAACTCTCCTCAACACTCGGCTGGATCGGAGTTCGAGGGATGTCATCGAGCTGAACGTGTGCAGAACTCGGAGGTGCCGTGACGCTCGGTACTTGGATCGGTTGGATCGGGAAGAAGTACGACTACTTCCTCTACGCTAGCGTCAACGCTTCCGCTGCTGGTCTACGAGGGTGCGTAGACAACACTCTCATCTCGCTGCTATGCATCACCATGGTCTTGCGTGATCGTAGGAAAATTTTTGAAATTACTACGTTCCCCAACAGTTATACCTACAAAGCGTGCATTTGCGGGGCGGATCGATTTCAAAGCGGTGTAGAGGAAGTAGTTGTTCACGGGTCGTCATGGGAAGTAGTTGTTCATGTGGCGACGGTAGTGGAAGTAGTGGTACACGGCGGCGCCGGTAGTTGTTCAGGGTCTTGGCGGGTCGTCGTGTAGCCGTACATGTTCGTCGTGGTACACGGTTCGTAGACGTTCGAGTCATCGGTAGGGGAAGTAGTGGTACACGGCCGTAGTGGAAGTAGTCGTACACAACCCATAGATGTTCGGCGTCACGTCAAGGAACTTGACGTCCACGCAGTCTTCGAGGTCGATGGTAGTGGTACACACATTGTTGGGGTACTTGTCGGTCCGGTCTTGGCGATGGTAGATGTACACGGTGTCGGGGTACTTGTCGATCATCGGGCGAGTCGACCTTGGCGATCCGTGTACTTGGTGTTCCGTGTGGTAGTTGTTCGCCGCCCGATAAAGTGGTACTTGGCGGTCTTCAAAAACACCGGTAGTCGCGGGTAGGTACTTGACGATCCACGAAGGGTCTTGGCATCCTTGGCGGATGAAGACCGCGATGCGAGGTGGTGGCTTGGGGTCAAACGACCAAGGCAAGGTGGCGCAGGAAGGTGAGGCTACCGCAGGAGCTTGAGGGCACGGGTGGCATGGCGCTGAGCGACGAGCTGCTGCAGGAGAGTTAGAGAGGCGCGGTCAATGGGCGAGCGGCTGCGCTCTGCTCGAACTTGAGCAGCGCAGGTGAAGAAGGCACGGCGGCAGGGGACTTGGCGCTGGAGGGCTTGCCGCGGCGGGACTAGGCGCTGAGCTGCTACGCAACTTGGTGCGGCCAAGGTGGTCCTGGACGGCGGCAGGGCGCGTGGAGGCGACGGAGGGGCACCAACTCGGGGAGCTCCTGCTCAAACCCGACCGCGGAGGGAGGCACGGGGCTGCAGGCCTCGGGCGGCAAGGAGGCGCCATGGAGGAGAGGAAGGAGGCCGGCTGATGCGGGGCGCCATGGGAGGCTGAGAGGGGTCGGGTGCGAGGCTGATGGAGGAGGGCACGACGGCGGCGAGGAGGCCGACGGGGCTCCGGCCTGGACTTGCCGACCGGAGGGGCAACGAGCTCGCGGGGCCGCGGGGTGGTTTGCTTGAGGGGTCTCGCTCCTCTCTTTCTCTAAGGATGGCGACACGAGCGAGGGAGAGGGAGAGATCGAGAGGAGGGAGATGAGGATCGGGCGCAGGTACGAGGGGCTCCTCCCCTGTGGCGGCGCTGGAGAGAGAGGATCGAGAGAATGGGGATCGGGCTGAGCGAGGGGCTAGGGTTAGGAAGGGTTTTAGTTGGGCTGGCTGGAACGGGCCGGTCTGGTTGGTCAGGCCCAAGAGGCCGGCTGGGCTGGCTGGTCTGCTTCTCTCCCTCTACTCTTTTATTTTCCAAAACAGAAAATACCAAAGAGGAAAAGAAGAGGAAAGGAAGTGTTTGGGATAGCATTTACGCATGGGGTTAATTTTCCCGGACTCGCAAAAATATGCTCGTTCCAAGAAAAATAGAAAGGCCATGATTGAAAGATTTAAATTCAAACTCATTTGATTTAAATTCAAATGGTTTGAATAAGAAGTGAGGGTTGGGAAGGTCCAAAAATGTTGAGGATTTTTGGTGGAGCTCCGAAAAATGATGAAAGAAAACTGGCAAGGGGTGAAGACCAAACTTGAAGTAGAAAAGGACGAAATTATTTTGCAAGTGTGTTATGGTGATTTCCAAATAAATGGAATAATTTTATTATAGCTCCCTAATAATATTGAGAGGCTTTAATATGTTATAAAGAGAAATCACAAGTGAATTCCTCGATTTAAATAGATCAACAGATCTATACAATTTTATTTAGTTGAGTTTTAAAATTAATGATATGATGGCATGATGACATGATGCAATGCAAAATAAATAGAGCAAGCACAAATAAAAACACACGGAGGAACCCGAATAGCTAGAAGTCTTCCGAGCATCGGTCTCAAGGCCACAACATGCAAGTACAATAATCTAATGACAATTTCAACTGGTATCTAAAGAAGAACCAGGATTACCTTCGCTTCAGAGATAGCGTAAACAGCAGGACCTCCTCCGCCTTCAAATGCAACATTCTTACTTCCTCCAATTCTTGGGTTGCTTGCATAATGCGTGCCGCTAATTCCGTAATTTCCAGCCTCAAGATAAAGATTACCTCATTCATGGCAGCCACACCATCTCTTTCTCGCTCTAGTAGAGCCTCAAGCACTATAATATCTCGTGCTCAGATCGCTCTCCGCGGTGTTGCTCTCTGAATGCTACCATCTGGTAACATGGATGGCGATCGCTTCCACAAATAGATTCTGGGGTTGTACATTGTGTCCTAGTGTGAACGGCACCCTGAAAGGTTTCCGCTGGACATAAGTAAGAGATAGTTATTGTATGATCCAGGCAGTAAGCTTACATGGTAAACAACGGACAAATTATTGCCGAGCATGGCAAACTATATTTAAATGGTTCGAAGCAGCATCATCCGAAAAGAAATTAAAATGGTAAGATGAAACTAGGGATGTAAGTGGCAAATAAACGACTTCCGCCAGTCCCATCTAGTTAGTTTTTGCTACCTCCCTAGTTCATTTTCCTCAAAAAACAAAAACTCTTTTGAACTATCATACCACTAGTGGACTTTAATCGGGATTAAACGGGACCCAGTTGACATCCCTAGTTGAAAGGGAGTGTACAACCGCTATATTTAAGTTGCCAAGGCATCTAAGCAGTTGAAATACTCTGAGAAAGCACTTAACAGTGTGGCCTCATATAAACTACGAAGACAGTCTTGTGATGAAGTTGAGAGGAAAAGTTAAGGACTCAAATGAAATAGGCATGCATTTCTTTACGATAGTACAAAGCAGTAATCACGACATATTGGCCAACTCAGGTATAGCGTAACAACAAACAAGCATTCAATCAAGCAATACAGCAAAGTAGACAACTAAACTATTTGTAATTTGGTAGGATTACACGTTGAGGGCACAAGCCAAGAAAGCAGCCCACTCGCATTACATTGCACATGTACTAAAACACACCGGCTTACCATATGTTGTCAGAAGCCTAGCTGCTGTTGCAATGTTCTTTGAAGATATCGTCAGCATCCCGTGGTTGCAAATCTAGTTGTTGTAGTTTATTCCGCACCATCTATTTAGGTAAAATTAATTTTAATCGCATGCACTGGTCCGAATTGATCATCAATGGTTCATCTAAACTAATGAAAGAAGGGTGTGCATACACGACAATATATCTGCTTCCCTCTATTTTTATGTTTGTTCGAGGTGCCACCCCCAAAAGAACAAATATTTTGCTTGATGGGGTTGGCAGCTCCATAATTAATAGAAGCATCAAATTAGTCATGCAACTTGGGAAGATCAAGAACACACAAACAAGTAATGAACAGAGGCTCGGAGCAGTGATGTAATAGCTAGGATTAGAAAATGTAGGGTAAAACGAACAAAAAGCAGCGGAACCACATGCTGGTTTGCTGATGTGTAATTAAGCATAGAGAATATTAAGTAGTCTCGATGGAACCAACAGTGGCATCGTAACAAAACTAAAGCATATTAACTATATGTGCATCGGTATGTAATTTAGCACATGTAACATGTTCACTTTGCCGTAAGTATGGCCCTACAGTGCAAGCGAATAACGCGTCTCATGAAAAACTGAATGATGCCCTGAAGAAATTCAAAGGTGTGGTGCTTATGCTAGGAAAGTGAACGTAGGCGCCGGCCGTTGGATAATAGTACCTGATTCTCAGCGGCATATGGGTATCGTTGTCATATAGCTAAGGATCGTCGATGGTGCTCGTGTTGCGGTTGAGTTTGGGCGGTATGCGCCGTTCTTTGAAGCGGCCCGGTGCTACGGTTGCGGCGCCGTCGACATACAAGAAAGCTCATCTGTGGTAAGTGAACAGTTGCACGATAAAGAGAAAAACCGAAGGAGTACAAATCGAAATAACCTGATGAGGCTGCGGTGTCGGTAAAGCAGGGCCGGTGGAGTTGAATATGGCATCCGTGGAGCGGGTCCGGTGCAGTGGACGAAGGCTTCGGCGGGCGCGTTGTACAGTGCTTTCGGTGTGGCGGATCTGTTGCCGCGGACGAGGGCTTGTATGAAGGGCCAACGAAGGGGCAGACTAGGGAGTCAGTGAAGGGCCTACACTGTGGTGGACGAGGGCGCCGGTTAAGCAGATCCGGTGTGGTGGACCATGATGGCGGTTAAGGAGATCTGGAGCGATGGACAAGCCAGTCGCTGAAGCGGCTCCAGTGAAGTGGTGAGTTGGCAGTTGGGGGTTCCAAGGTGCGGAAGGTAGATCCGGCGGGGTGTGAGGTCCACCGCTGCGGCGGAGGACTAGATTCGGCGGCTTGCCTCGGTTGGGGGGGTCGGGGAGGGGAAGGGGAGGGGCTCTGGGGAAGAATGTTGGGGGCAAAGAGGGGAAAACAATGGAGTTACCAAAGCAGCCCTTTTCCATTCATGTGGTAGGGGTAAAACAGGAATATCGCAGGGCTAAACTTTCGGGCGCGTGATATTTCGATTTGAGTGGGAAGTTTGAAATCTTTTGGCGCCTAAAATTATAAGTATTCTGCTCTCGTACGGCCGACTATGATATCATGACCGACAGTTTGTTTGTTTTGCACGCAAAAAAATGTGCAATTTTTGAAAATCAATGTCACCAACTCGAAACTTAGATTGTCCATTCAATTCAAATATGGATCATTGAGCTACTACAAGAAAATACCATCATACGGTCCAATTCAAATGAAATTCCAAATGTGTTTATCCTAAATATGATGACAAAAGTAAAAATGTGTATGTGTATGAATAAAGTGAATGATTATAAAGTTTGAACATGCCCATATGTGTATATCTCTAGGTTTGATATATGAATTTGAAATCATGAAATCCCGGCTTAAAAAATGTACCTCCATTTAAATGAATTACAAAAGCTAATGATGGAGTCGAATTCCAAAATTCCAATCTTAGGTTCGTAATTCTGGTACATCAAGGTATATCACGCATGTTCAAAAGTATCGTTATCTCATAGTACAAACTGTGAAACAAATTGATCAACCATGAGTGCACAATATCTCATTTACGCTAAAGTCCCTCAAATATAGACACCTCACTGTTTATCCAAGTCAACCCCCCCCCCCCCACCACCACCACCAACACACGAGCACATTAACACCCCTCTCTCTTGTAAAGTCCGGACCCCAACATAGGTCTCTATCACTTTGTCTCTCGGCATGCACATCTCTTCCCTCACTCTCTAGATCTCCCGCTATCTCTCTTACCCAAGCACACGCACTATGTAGAGTGTATATTTCCCATACACACAAAACGCCGCCCCAAACGCCTATCTCCCTAGTTATGTGGTTCTCGCGACTCACCTCACGCACCACCCCACTGCAAACAAGCACACTTTGTCTCCTTGTGCACCACTCTCCTCTTTCTATCTCTCCCACATGCGGACCCGCCCAGCTCCTTCCCTCAGTATACATATATGTCGTGACTCTTTGCATAGCTCCCTAATGTATAATCGTTCTCGATTTCGCACATTGTTCTCTACACCATCTATTCTAGATCTCTCATGAAGTCCCTATCACACACACGATGACTCGCTTCCCTTGCGTCTCCGTTCATAGGCCAATTTCGGACAACATCAACATTGTCTCCCTATCTATACGCCATTTATGGACACAAACGACCCCTCTCGCCCCTCTCTTCCTCTCTCTCTCTCTCTCTCTCTCTCTCTCTCTCTCTCTCTCTCTCTCTCTCTCCGTCGCTAGCTCTCTCTTTCTCTCGCTCTCACACCCCTCTCCCACACACATAGTCGATGTCTCTTCCAAATAGTCTGCTCCCCTCGCCCGCACCCGTGCTACCTCGCTACTACACGTGTCACACCATTCCCCTTCCCTTATACTAGGTTTACATCATCAGTGGTCTCTACTCCACATACACTCTCTCCTCACACACACAAGCGCTGCACAAACACACACACACGCACAAACACCCATTTATCTGGATCATCATCTCTCCCCATGTCCGCATGTGTATCTCACACACTCACTCTCTAATTATGTATATGTGTCTCCACGTTACACAACACAAAGCCCCATGTACATGTCTCTCTCTATCCTCCACACACATAGACACAAAGAATCTGTTATCATTGCCTCAATCTCTAACATATCACACACGCACACTCTCTCTCTCTCTCTCTCTCTCTCTCTCTCTCGCAAACACGCTCAACAAGGGTTTCCCCGTGAATAACTTACCATCTATTCATCAACAATCGTGGCGAGACGGCTAACACGAGACATGAAAAAAAATCTACACGTGCTTAGACCACCTAGTATGACTACTAGGACTAGAGCAAGCCAAAAGCACGCCGTCACCCCCCCTCCTTGTCGGCGACGGAAAATCTTTGTTTTACACAATGAGAAGTCATTGTGCTAAGGCCCCACATGCCGAGGCGTTGAATAGAATGTAGATGCTAGTTTATGGAAGCAAGTATCGATAATACGCTTGTATCTCCATACTTATATTTCTTCTCTTATAAAAACCGAGTTGGTGATGATGGTACGTGTGCCATCTTGCAATATAGACCGTCGATCTATATCGGACGGATGGAAATTAAACTAAAAGATACCCGCACCCTCTCCACATTTGCGCACAAGGCCTTCCCTCGCTCATCCTTATCTCCAACAAACCTCATTGTTGAGCAATTAAGAAAGGAAGCCTCTAGAACAAAGCGGCACGGTGGCATTGCAAGGCGTCGTCAATCCCCATGCCTCCGCTCAGTCCACCACCAACCACCACCACACCCCACTCCTCTTCACCTTATCTCATATTTCTCGAGATATCATTAGTTTTTACACATGGGATTACTCCCGCAAGGGTCAATCACAACAAGTGTTTTATAAAAAATGCATCTTGATGTTCCGTGCAATGCACGGATCTTGCTAGTACTCCTACACAAGACTAAGTTGGTGATGTTGGTATGTTTGCCATCCGTCGTTTCTGACCATTAGATCTACATCTAACGATTGTGAGGTAAGTTGCTGCCTTTTCTCACCAACATCCCACTTGTGTACCAATTTGCAGAAAAACCCATAATTAGTATCTTAAAACCAACCACATCCCTCCCTAACCTCACCAAAACAGCCCAAGGAATATATTCTAATTGAAACATAATATATCTCTAGTGACATATGTATATCAAAATTAGGGTGTTTTGTGCCAAGTTTGTGAATAAGTATTATTCTAATTATGATTCATTGCAACGGACATGAACGTTGCTAGTATTTCCAACCATGCATTTTTTTCCTAGTATTCCATAGTTTCGAGTTTTCCATCAAGATATTAGTCACTCATGGTTGATATTTACTTTCAATCATGTACATATATGCACTTATGTAACTAGCCTTGCTTATTGGCTTCCAAAGCTTAACTTTCACTCCTACTTACAATATGTAGAGTATTTAACAAAAAGCTACCACTTTCAACCAGCCCTAGGAAGAATCTATTGTACAAAAAATAGCAAAAACATACCCAAAATTTCTTAATCCATGCCAGAAACTACTACCTAGTACTCCTACCGATTAGGTTCGTTTAAACCCATTTATGACTGGGTTGGCCCACACATCCGTGCTGATGAGGCAGCTTAAACCAACACATTTTGTTTGACCGTTGACACGAGGGACCCACATCTGACCTTCTATCCTGTTATTCCCCCTCAAATCATTATTTTTCCTGAACATTACTTCAAACAGTACTGATGCGTGTTTGTCGGTGGCCGGGAATGAGCGAGTTGGCCGCCACTCCGCCGGACGGGCCGGACGCCGCTACCAGCCTCCGCACGGGTTGGCGGTGCTGGCCCGAGGTGACCCATGAGCGAGCAAGCCGCTGGCCGCCTTCGCCGAGCCAGATGGCTGGCCTTAGCGCGGCGCGCACGAGCAAGCCGTCGCGCTGCCGTGCCAATCTAGCTAGCAAACCTTGCAGACAAGCAACTGGACGGAGCTATCTTGGCTAGCTAGCAGCCGCAAGCGCCGGACGGATCTGGCATCCGGGCTGCTGCAACATGGGCTCCGCACAGCCGGCGGTTTTGACCCATATACGCCGGCGGTGTAGCTGCGTCCCATGGCCGAGGATGACTAGGTGGACGGGCCAAAGGTAGGAGGTCACTCGAGGATTTTTGTTGGTAAGAGCATGTACAAGTTGATAAGGTAGTCTTATCTTAAGTCTGCCACGTATGCAAGTGGTAGTAGTTTCTTGGCATTTTAGTGGTTTCTTGCATTATTAGGGTTTCTTGTAAGGAACCATGTAGGTACTACTAGCGACAAAAGGTGATTCTAGGTTGCGTTGTACTCCAACGAGTACTACTAGTGGTCGCGGGAGTGTATACCTCGTTTTGTGGGTTCGATCCCGGCCGAACGCACGGCGGCCTTTTTAAAAAAATAGTACTACTACACTTCGCTGCGAGCCAATATTTTACACTGTTAGTTTGAGTTTTGAAGTCAAACGGACGTGCGGCCCCACAATCTGGGTGCATTGGACAGCCTAGCTACGTGAACGGGTTTTCCTTCCCAGCATCCCGTGGCTCGTGTGCTCGCCCTAGTCGCACCTCGCTTGCAGCTTCCTCATCAGCTAGTAGCATATTTAAACTTGCGCCTCCCAATTAAGCCCGAGGAGCCGGAAAAGCCTGGCGGGGCATTGGGAACTGTGCAATATGGCTCTGTATGTAAAGTGCTCTACTACTACTCTGTAGCTTGTGGCGTTGCACGCATGGACTTCACTCCATTATCGGCTCTACTATAAAAGAAATTCCTCTTGACATGTTTTTTTTTTGAAACGGAGGCAAAAGCTTTGCTTCATCTCATTCATAAAGAAGGAACTACTAAGAAAGTTTGACGAGATCCATTACACCTCCACAAATGGAAGCGAAAAGCCTAGTCTCGCTGTATCAAATAACTCAAATGTTCTGCCCCCCAGTAACCTCGCTGATAAACAGGTTGCTAGTGTGTGCATCAGAGGAGCGGCTGAGTAGGCCAGCTACGTCAGAGGAGCGGCTGAATAGAGCACCGAGAGTACCAACTAGGCCACTACGAAGGTGTACTTCCCCTGCATTGATAGTACAGCGATGGTTCTAGAGAACAGTAGTACCCTCCACTTCCAACTGTAGCTCCTTGGCCCTGAGATTCAAGAGTTCAAAACTGGTGCACTATACTAGACTAGACTAGAAGTACAGTACATCGCACTACTAGTTGAGAAAAGTAGTACTAGTACTGCTACAGTATGAGTACGTACTCCTCCGTCACATAATGTAAGACGTTTTTTGACACTAGTTGGCGTGTACAAAAAATGGCAAAAACATACCCAAAATTTCTTAATCCACGCCAAAAACTACTACCTAGTGCCAAAAATTTCTTACTAGTGCTATTATTTACAGTATAATGCAATCCCATAATGTTCCATAATGCTAGTACTTAGTAGTAAATAATAGCCTCACCCCTTCGCTGAGGAACGATCTACAGTTGGAAGGGACAAGGCCCTGTGGTTACTACGCTCTTATCTCCTCCTCGCCAGTTCCTCTCCCCCAGAAGAGAAGGCAGTTCGTCGCTGCTCCCATGGATTCGCCAGGCGGTTCTCCTCCTCGTCGAGGCTGGGAGACCTTGGACGACGATCCTCTGGGAGAAATCACACGCCGCTCCGACATCCTCACCGCCGCAAGACTCGGTGCTTTCTGCACCAACTTTTTCAAGACGCTGCTTAAACAGGCTTGGGAAAAGTCCATGCTTGTTGGTCTTCCATGCGTCCTCGAGGAGAAGGTTCTTCTATGGGACAATCCTTCGAACAGTCCACCGCTCCCTGGCCATGGTTGCACGTTGACTCCGCTAGAGTTGCCGATGTTGAGAGGTAGTCGGATTTTGTCCGATGAGCAGGTCAGTAATGGAGTTTGATCATGTAGTACTTAGTTATTCCATTTCCATCCCGTAATTTCTCCGCTGCCCACCATCTTCTATATAGGTCTGGGTCGGTGCCAACGAAGATTGGCTTGCATACCTCCGCCGGATACCACCATCATTTTGCACAACATCCACAAGAAGGCGGCCGTTCCGTGAGACCCTTCTCCACCATTGGGATCGGCCTTCCGGACTGGCTGGGCTTGAATACGTATGATGATGCCTACATGAGATTGAAGAAGATAGCAATTGCGGACCCGACGACAAAGTGACGCAGCTACGACGATTACTATCTCATCGTAGTGTTCGACATAAGGATTGCCATTAATGCAAGAGGCAGTAACGGTAGAGGCTGGCGCATGTTGGCGGCGGCAGATTTGTACCCCTACACGTTCGAAGACGTCGTGCGCCATCTTGGCCGCATCTTCGCGGTGACAAGCCAGGGGACTTGTTTCATCTGGTTGCCATCCTACGGTACGGGAGATTACAAACGGAATGCACAGACCATCATTTGCATCCCTAATGGTACTCCATTATTTTGCAAGGACCAGTCATCCCCCGATCAAAATAAGATCGCCGATCCTGGATGTGCATTTGCATCCGCGATTCGGTCTAACCTGGAATCTTGTAGCTGACTTTGGCATATTGGGATCAACTATCTTAGCAGTCGTTACCCATGGTACCGCTGATGTGCAACATGGTCACACAATCTACCACGATCGGACCGTCACCATCTACCCAGGTATTCCATTTTTTAACCCTCTCGCCTTCTCTTTCATTGTCGTACTAGTAGTATACTTAGTAGTGCTAGTAGGAGTACTTTTTACCTTGGAGGACGTGTATAGCTAGCTAGGCCCTTGAAGACTTGAACCCACTAGCTGCCACCATTTTTGTTTTTCCATGTCTTACTATCTCATCCATGTAGCCAAGAGTGGCTATATATAATAAGCGGTTATTTTACTTCCTCTATACCGAGTAGTACTATTTGCTGCACAAGACATCGACCGCCATATTTGAGCACAACATTATTATGCATGGACCTTGACTATGTACGTCACCATGTGTCCAGATCTGGGATGCCGCGTGTACCAGATGAACGGCACCGAGTTCGACCCCTGTGATGCTACATGGGTGCCGAGGAACACTCTTGGAGAGTACTCACTTTTCATCGGGGACAGCTACCCCATTGTGAAGCGGATGCCCCCTTCCGTGCACGACACGGAAGGCCTGCCGTTCATGAAGCATGGTTGTGTCTTCAGTGCACACCGCCGGATGAACGACATGCTGGGACACGATATCCCTGATTTATGCCGCTTCAGCTTGGATGAGTCTCCATCGTGTGGAACCGGACTAGAAAGCTGCGACAATGATTCACGTTGCCCACCGCTATGGATCATGCCATCCATGAAGAACACCTAGGACTGGAACCTGGAGGAGGACATGTAGCCCATCTATAACGTGTAAGTGGAGTACGGTAATTGTGAATGGTAGCGCTGTGAATATATGTAGACAAGTCGTGCACAAAATTATCACATGAATTGGAGATGAACTTGTGGGGCATACTGGCATTTGTCCTTTAGAATTTATTACTAGTAAATATGTTATGTGTACATGCAACTTGTGTGGTTGTTGCACGGGCTCCAACACGCTCTTTGAGAAAAAAAGGTGGCACAGCTTTGGATATACGTGACGGGCGGCATCATACAGTAGCATCGTTCGCTATAGTTGTAGTACACTCCTACTAGGACGACAAATCCTATAAAACCTTGCGCTTGGCTCTTTGCCTCTTCGGGAGGTTCAACGGTTCGTACTCGTGTGAACCTTGCACCTGGCTCTTCGCCTCTTTGGAAGGTCCAACAATGATGATACTACAGTACAATATGCTTCTGGCAATCTGACACCGATTGAACTGCTGCACGTCCACCGCGAGGGCAAGGGCGAGGGCGAGGGAGAGGGAGAGGGCGCTGTAATCAAAACCCTCTCCTCGTCCTGCGAACCACCGCGCGCGTGGGCGAGGGAGAGGCGTAGTAAGCAAGCTTCTCCTCGTTCGGCGAGTTGACGGGACACATCAAAGCAGTACTAGTACTAGTAGAATTTGAAACGAGAAAAATACACTGGCGGTCAACGTATGTAACAATACGCTCTTTACGGTCACTATATATTGTTTTGCGTCGATTATACGATCACTAGCTCATCGTAGAGCACCGTATTGCACCCTATTGACTGGCCACATAGTCTACGTGGCACTTTGTTGACTGGTTAAATTGTCACCTGGTTTCTGGGTCCCACCTATCAGTTGGCAGAGCAAAGAAATTAGTTAAACAAAACTTTACGCAGGCGCGACACGAGTCCAACCCTTGCGCCCGAACCGCCCTGGCTGTGTATGTGAGTGCATGCACGTGTCCTCCCTCGGTCTTCCAACAAAGAGTGTACATCGGCTATAAAACAAAGAGTGTAGTAGTATATGATGTACATCTACACTTCCAATGCATTTAGCATTTAATCTAAATCGATATTGATTGACTAATGCACCAACTTGTGCTGTAGGTATAGGCTACATGTCTATCCTTAATTCCATCATGCAACGGCCTTCATTTAATCTTCTTATCTCAATGGTCGCATGCACACATAAGTCTGCTACTTTTGGGCGTTAATTATACCCTGGTCAATGTGTAATCTCTAAATGTACAGTGTTTCACGGACGTAGGGAGTAGGTTGAGCACTTGAGAGTGAGCGTGTGTGTTGCGTCGTGTGCTGTGTGCCGCATGGGTGCGGGAGTGTTGCGTGCGTCCATGTGGAGTATGTGTGAGTGTTGCATTGCATGCATGCATGCATGCATGCATGGGGCTTACTCCCTCCCATTGACATGTTCATATTTCAAGCTTCCTCTGTTCCCTCCATATGGTGATACTCCCTCTGTTCCCAAATACGGAGTATTTGTCTTTCTACAGATTTCAACAAGTGACTAGGTACGGAGCAAAATGAGTGAAGTGAGCGTAGAGGCATAGGGATACTGTAGAAAGGAAGTCCTCGCGATCCATTATTCCCCATCTCGTCAGAGAGAACTATTCAACAAGTCTTCGCAGTGAAGTGACAATACACGCTGCAGCAGATGGGACACGTAATTAATAAGCTGAACCAGCATGTTGGTGTTACTAAATTAGCCTTACCCAGTACTGCCATCATGTTTGCCAGTAGAGCATGCTTCCGCAAATACGCCTATGCACCTCTGTCCTCCATTAACTGACATATGGGCCCTCTTGTGGTAGACCCACATGTCATCGGTGTAACTATTTACACTCCGAAGGATGGTGCCTATATCCTGGTAGTAGTACTAGTAGAATTGAGATTTAATGCACTTTCTTCCCCGTCTTCCACTCTTGTTCCTCCTCTCTTCTTCTTCCTCCTCTCTTCCCCATCGCCGTCGCACACCATTTACCCCGCCACCGCCGCCCGCCCACGCCATCTTCCTTGGTAGCTCAAGGCACTATATCCCCCGCCACTGCTTGGCCACACGAGGAGAAGCTTTTTGCTCGCTCACCAATCCACTTCCCGCTGGCTCGCAGCACCGAAAACCCCAATGGCAGAACTGATGACACGCAGAGTCGCGATTGGAATTCCTCCCGATGTTCTCTTGGAGCAGATCAGTAGTCGTATGGACCTACTCAAGACCGCCTGTCTGGCCGCATGCTCGGTGTCTTTGTACCGCTCTACTGCTCGCAACCGCCGGCTCTTTTCAAGAAACCCTGCTTGCTGATGCCCGATCCTCCCAGGTGGCCCAGACACCGACTTGATGATCCTACGGAGGTTGCCGTGGTGCCCCTCGACATGCTACCACTACCCGTCCACCTGTCCTTCATGCGCTGCCACTACTGAGCGGGCATGAAGGCCAACAGGATCATCCTCATCCACCACACCGGTAGTTTGTGGTGTCTCGTGGATATCTACACCCAGCGAGAGATCACCCTTCCATCGTTGGATACCGCCGCCATCGAGCCTCGCGGCCCGCCGGACACTCATGTTGTCGGCGTTCTGGGAACGGGGTCCCAGACTTGCCTGCCTGCGGCGTGGCTCAATTGGGGGCATAGCACGGCCCAGCTTCATCAGCTCAAGCTCAAGACCCTCGCGAGGGGCCCTCATTGCTGGGCGGACGACGTAAACCTACCTCAGAGCAGCCTCGTCCAGGCAGGCTCGCGAGGAGGCGGAGAGATCAAGGCAGGGTACCTCGCGAGGGTGCCTGTGAGGCAAGCCATGACGATCAAGGCAGGCGGGCGCCAGCCAAGAAGAGGTGTCCTCATTTCCCTTTGGTGCAAAGGAGGCAAGCACAGGCCAAGGCATCAGGCAAAGGTTACCGCTTCGGTGCAACAAGACCAAGACCAGCAGAACGGCAGGATGGAGGTCATCGTGGAGCCCAGGACGGTGTCACCGTCAGAGTCTTTGGCAGCCGAAGACCAACTTTAGTCAGGATAAGTGTACTAGATGTTCCCTTCAAAATGGCCAATTGTTGGCGCCCTTCCCGCTCATTATTTGGGAAGAGGCCCAGGGCCTCCCTCTATAAATAGGACTAGCCACCACAGAGTAGAGAAATCTAGGATCGATCTAGAATCTGGAAGAAACGCACAGACAGAGCCCTAGCAGAGAGAGAGAGAGAGGGGATGGAAGGATCGATCTGATCAAGATCATGCAGAGAGAGAGAGAGAGAGAGAGAGAGAGAGAGAGAGAGAGGCGACTGAACTCACCCAAGCAATTCATGGCACCAGCTCAAGAACAGACCCTCGCGAGGCTGTTCTTCCTTTGTATTATTCATCATCAGCCCCTGAGGCAATCCACCACACCACACACTGGAGTAGGGTATTACACCACAACGGTGGCCCGAACCAGTATAAACCTCATGTCTCTGTGTTGTTCATCATCAGTAGTTTAGATCCCTCGCAATCCTTGCACGCATGAGCTGGTAGGGGAAAGATCTCCGCGCGCACCCTAGTGTTTGAACCTCAAGGGTCTGTCGGGACCCGAAATCCGACATTTGGCGCGCCAGGTAGGGGTGCACCGGAATCTTTCTTCCGCTGGTCGTGTGTGATCTTCCGTCGTGTCCATGGCTGACGCCGCCGAGCTCGCGCCGAGCGTCGGGCTGCTCGTGCCGCTCGAGTCGCCCAAACGGCTCCCGTCGGCGGACACCCCCGTTGAGGGAGTCCTGGACTAGGGGGTGTCCGGATAGCCAAACTATCATCTTTGGCCGGACTCCTAGACTATGAAGATACAAGATTGAAGACTTCGTCCCTTGTCCGGATAGGACTTTCCTTGGCATGGAAGGCAAGCTTGGCGATACGGATATGTAGATTTCCTACCATTGTAACCGACTCAGTAACCCTAACCCTATTCGTGTCTATATAAACCGAAGGGTTTTAGTCCGTGAGGACTAACAACAATCATACCATAGGCTAGATTCTAGGGTTTAGCCTCTCCGATCTCGTGGTAGATCTACTCTTGTACTACTCATATCATCAATATTAATCAAGCAGGAGTAGGGTATTACCTCCATCAAGAGGGCCCGAACCTGGGTAAAAACATTGTGTCCCTTGTCTCCTGTTACCATCCGCCTAGACGCACAGTTCGGGACCCCCTACCCGAGATCCGCCGGTTTTGACACCGACATTGGTGCTTTCATTGAGAGTTCCTCCGTATCGTCAGCCGTCGTGAAGGATGCCTCATCCCGCCTTTAAAGAAGATACTATCACCAAAGGAGCCTTGGCCACCGGGTCGACTCTTCGTTAGGTGGTTTTCTTATGACCGCCAGTTCGCCATCATACCGACGATGACTTCTCGGTCATCGAAACCAATCTTCACGTTAACTCGAACTTGCCGAGCAGTTAGATCCGATCGAGCTCTCCTCCGAACGAGCTCTTGATCGTGATCGCCGCCAGGAGTCGCCATAGACTATGACCAGATCGGGCCTAAAACCGATCCGAGAGAGATCAACTCTCCCGTGCTACCCATCATGTTGCTCTGGTAGAGGAGCAATACGGCGATTCTTCTTCTATCTTAAGGACTAGCTACGTCCGATTCCCGATCCTCCATGCCGGATTCCCGCAGAGGGACGGATGTCGATCAAGCCCTGAACTTAAAGTCAGCGGCGGTTGATTCATTGATAGCATTCAAAATCCAAACTTCCAAGTTCGAAACTTCGGCCTCCGAGTCTTAAATTGACGGGTTCCGGATCTAGTTCCACCAGCCCACCCAAACATTAGCGATCTATCTCGAATTCGCAAGAGCCCGCTGAAACAAGACATCATTATCGGGCCGATTCCTCCCGGTTATGGACAGGATAAAGGACTGCCGAGAGGAGGACGCAATCTCACTTTTCTGCAATAATTGCACGGACAAGGGAATCCTAAACGCCATAAGTCGTCAGCGAAATTACACGCTTTGTTGACTTGGTGACCATAGTACAAAAGTACTTGTGCGATGGAGAGTGCTTGGAAAATCGAAGTAAATTTTGGGATAATCCGCCCCGAATACAGCCCTAGTCCGAAATAAAAGGGTGCATCATCACCAAGCACCTGGGTTAAACATCAAAAACAAAAACCCCTAAAGGGCATGGAACCGTCTTCGAGGGTTGGCTAAACGGACCTCAAAATTCATAGCACGAGGGCGCCACTCCAACTCATAGCCTTCGAGCATGTTGGATACTACGGCAGTGGCCAAAAGTGGCGAAGAGCTTCTAGCCTCGTAATCCCAGCCCAAAGAACACCAAGACGGTATTAATACCTTCGAGACTTTCAGATCAAATAACATGCGAAACGAACACCCGCAACCTTGCCAAGTCTACCAAGTAGCAACAATAAATCCATGGAGGACACGGCTATTACCTTTAATGCCAGTGATTTAACCCAAATTCAACAGCCCGAGCACCAACCGCATTGGTCCTCAGTCCAATAGTGGACGGCTTTCGCTTTACTAAGGTACTCATGGATGGCGGCAGCGACTAAACCTCATCTACAAGGAAACCCTCCAAAAATGGAAATAGATCGAACCGCATTGAGCGAAGCAGCACAAGCTTTAGAGGAATAATCCTTAGCCGGAAGCATGCTGCACAGAAAAATCACACCGGACGAGTGTTCGCTCACGGACAATTACAGGTCCGAGGAGGTCACATTTCAAGTGGCCCTGCTCAGCAGCGGATATCACGCTTTTAGGGCGAGCGGCATTCACAATTTTTCAAGCTATACCCCATTATGGGTACATGACAGCCGCACTAGCC
Source organism: Aegilops longissima (assembly GCA_021605205.1). Taxonomy (NCBI): domain Eukaryota; kingdom Viridiplantae; phylum Streptophyta; class Magnoliopsida; order Poales; family Poaceae; genus Aegilops; species Aegilops longissima. The sequence goes on along the minus strand of CM038680.1, from coordinate 71,247,346 downwards.
CTCGAGGCACTATCCGAAGTCCTAGCGGCCGAGGAACTCATCATGATGCGCCCACGGTGAACAGGGATGATGTGATACTTGATAAAAGATCCAAGTCCACCTCTTTAAACCAGCGGATGAAATAGTCAAATTCCAAGTCCACCCAACGGACTTCGCAAAGATGGCCTCCATTGGGGCACAATTAAACCCTGATGTAGACGCCAGACTACGAGAATTTCTACGGAAAATCGACATTTTACCGCACCCTTCAGACATGCCAGAATCCCACGCCGGTTGGCCGAGCATAGCCTAAATACCCTAAAAGGATTCAAGCTACCAAACAGTTTCTTCGGCGCTTTTTCCGAACCCAAGAGACAGGCCATGGGAGAGGAGCTAGCCAAACTTCCGAAGCCGGATTCATCGAGATATAAAACATCCGGACTGGCTAGCAAATTGGTGATGGTACCAAAGAAGGATAAATCCTGCGCCTATGTGTTGATTTCAAAGACCTTAATAAGGCTTGCCCAAAGGATCCCTTCCTCCCTCGCATTGATCAAATTATCGACGCTACAGCAGGACACGACTCATTGTGCTTCCTCGACGCTGCATCCGCTACCACCAAATCAAGATGGCGGAGCTAGACCAAGCCGCAACAGCATTCATCACTCCATACGCCCATTCTGCTTCAACACAATGCCCTTCGGCTTAAAACGCCGCACAACATATCAGCGATGATTCGTATATGTCCGCAAACCAGATCGGCAAAACAAAGGAAGCATATGTAGATGACGTGTCATCAAATCCAAGCATGTCGAAACTCTAGTAGACGACTTGAGGCTCACATTCGACAATCTCCAAAATATGACATTAAGCTCAATCCGAAAATGCGCTTTCATGCTCCAGCCGAAAAGCTCTTGGGCTTCATTGTGTCCGTAGAGGAATTGAAGCAAACCCAGCCAAGATCCGAGCTCACACAATTGATATTCCAAAAGACCTCAAACAAATACAAAATTGATCGATGCGAGCGGCTCTAAGCCGCTTTATTTCCCGCTTGGGAGAAAAGGCGCACTTTACCGCCTCCTCCGCGCAAGACCAACACTTCGAGTGGATTTGATGCCGCCACGGCCGGACTCAAGAAATAAAAGCCATATTGGCAACAACCGTCCTGGCCGCGCCCAACATGGGCGAACCAATGCTATTATATATCGCTGCAACACATCAAGTTGTCAGCGCTGTGCTCGCTCGTCGAACGAAACGGACGGACACGGTTCCTCTTCAAAACCGGTTTACTATGTGTCCACCGTCCTAACTCCATGCAAGTCCCGTACCCACATTATCAAAAGATAGCATACGCGTGTTCATGGCATCCCGAAGCTGCGACACTACTTTCAAGAGTGTTCGATAACGGTAGCCTCCGAAGTACCTCTTAACGACATTATAAACAACCGCGACGCGACGGGCCGGATTGCTAAATGGGCCATAGAGCTCCTTCCATTCGACATAACCTATAAGCCACGACGAGCTATTAAGTCGCAGGTTTTGGCCGACTTCGTGGCCGAATGGACCGGTCAACTCCCTAAAGAGTACGGGCGATACTCCAATTGATCATGCACTTTGACGGCTCCAAAATGTTGGCCGGCCTGGGGGCTGGCGTCGTCCTGACGTCCCCAACCGGGGACACAGTCCAATACGTCCTTCAGATAATGTATACGGACTCCAACAACGCAGCCGAATACGAGGCCCTTCTGCACGGCCTCCGGATGGCAGTCTCCATGGGCATTAAACGCCTAGAGGTGCGCGGGGATTCGAACCTCGCGATATCTCAAATAAATGGAGACTTTGATGCCAAAGATCCGAATGGCAGCGATCGCAATGCGGTCCTAAAATGTCAAGATGGTTCAAGGGCTCAATTTCATCATATAGCCCGGATAACAACCAGGCGGGCGGACGATGGCACACATCGGCGCTGTCCCGCCCAACATTTTCCTGAACGGCTGTTCAAGCCATCCGTATTATGGGAAGGGGAGTCCGAAATAACAATCCGACCCAACCGCACCGCCTCGACACCAACACTCGACACAATCGGAGGCTCGCCAACGAGATAACACCTCCGCCCACTTAAATAATGGCGGTTATCGCCTGCGGACGGAACCATTCCTAGCCTACCTAACTAGGCAGAACTCCCGAAGACCAAAATGAGGCTCGCTGCATAGTACGGCGATCCAAAGCCTATAAAGTCCATGAGGGAGAGCTCTATAAGAAAAGCACAACAGAGTCCTTCAAAGGTGTATCTTCAAGAGGAAGGGCGAAACCTCCTGGCTGAAATTCATGCCGGACTGGTGGGCACCACGCCGCAGCCCGGCCCTTGTAGGCAAGGCCTTCCAGACAGGATTTTATTGGCCGACGGCCCGGCAGATGCGCAGGATTTAGTCCAACGATGCGTCGGTTGCCGCTTTTTGCTAACTAAAGCCACATGCCACCCACCGCCTCAAAACTATACCCATCACCGGCCGTCATGTCCTGGGGCTTGACATGGTTGGACCCTTAAGGAGGAACCCACAAGCAAAATTACCTATTGGTCATGGTGGATAAATTCACCAAATGGATAGAGGCCAAGCTCGTTAAAACGGCCAATCCGGCCGGTGATAGACTTCATATCAGGGTAGTGCACCGTTACGGCGCCCCCACAAGATCATCACCGATAACGGCACCAACTTCACGGCCGATGAGGTCAAATTATGGTGCAAAACATGGGCATCAAGCTCGACACGCCTCGCCTATCACCCTCAAACCAACGGTCAAGTCGAGCAAGCAAATGGTCTAATCATGAGCGGCATTAAACCTAGACTAGTGCGGTCCTCAAGGAATCTAACACGACCGGGTTGAGGAGCTCGACCAGACTGGGGCTGCGGACCACGCCGAATCGTACTATCGGATTCACACCATTTTTATGGTGTACGGCGCAGAGGCAGTCTTGCCTCATGACATAATGCATGACTCACCTCGCGGCGCATGTATGAAGAAAGAGAAGCCGAGCTCGATCGGCAGGACAGTTTGGACGCATTGGAGGAGGAGCGCGACGTGGCAAAAGCTCGCTCCGCATTTTATCAACAGCAGACTCAAGATATCAAAGCAGGGAAGTACGGGCCAAAGCTTACAACGCTTGGCGTAACTAGTTCTACGCCTGCCGGACAAGAAAAGGACAAACTCAAGCCCAAATGGGAAGGTCCTTCATCATCGACCAGGTCCTGACCGGGCGAGCATACCGTCTGCTAAACACATCGGATAACCGACTCGAGCCGAACCCATGGAACGCAGCCCGCCTATGAAGATTCTACGCTTAAGCGCCGGACTCGAAGTTCGCCTCCTTCCTCCGCCCACATTTTCTATTTTTGCTGTCTTTTATTTCTCTCCTTCCTCCTCCTTCTTCTTGAAGCCTTTAGAGGCTCGCTTGCGCTTTGTTCGCACATACTTGACGCGATGTCCGCACTCATTATACCGGGGCTTCTTTAATGTAAGCTTATTTATACGGGCTTCATGCCCAACACATGTGTCAAACTTCCGCATGTACCTTTTACTCACCATTATATGCATCGATATGACTTAAGTTTTGGCCAAGTTGGGTTGCTCGCTCCTATGCTTACCCCTACGCTCCCGATTGTTCGCTAGGTGGTAAAGGAGCACCTCTGCGATTGTTACCGCTGGTCACCGGATGTGTACCTCGAATGGGTGAAGCCAAAGCTAGCGTTTAAGGGAATATTCGGTCGGTGAACTGAAAGATGATTTTTAACTATTTATCCATCTGCCCCTGATGATTTTCTGCGCTTAGCAGTTTGACATGCACTTTAGGGCATGCCTCCTGTGAAAGGAACCCTTAACGGAACTATTCTCCCGGAAGATGTTTCTTACTATCCATGTAATATAACATAACTAGTTGGGCACTTGTCCGATACAGCAATAATGACCCCACGCCTTTGTCTCCATGCATGCCCCGGTTCTTACATAACCGCGAGGGTATTCGGACACACCCGACTATTGGGTCCCGAGGTCGGGCTTAAAAGGTCCGCTATGACAAACGATCTACAATCCGCTAGAAGACATTTTTCATGTCATATTCAATTACATAGTCAACTCGACTAATTGTATTCCTCCTCAATGCCATCTAATAGGCTATCTAATTTACAATCTTGTTGGGAATACTTGGCGCCAATTCTACTTGGCCGCATACTAAGCTTACAGGATCTCCTTCCCATCAGCCCCACAGTCCGACCTCGCCATGTGGTTTGGGTCACCTTCGTACCAAGCTTTTACCATGGCCCAGCCTCCTCGGCGCTTTGACGGCAGGCCGATATCTTCCATAGTCGGAAGCGCCGCTGCGTCCTTGAAGCCGCTCGCCAGCTCCCCAATGCCTTCGGGCAGGGAGATAGATGGCCACAAGGCCTGGCGACGCTTTTCATCACCGCCGAACTCGTTCGCGTAGCCGACGCAGTTCGGGAAGAAGATCACCAAGAACTGGGCATCTCCTCCTCAGACGACCTGTGAGCAAACCTACATACATGTTTATGTTAGTCGCCTTGCTCGCCAACTCTTTCAAAGTTCGCTTAAGCACTTATCGAAAATGCCGCGACGAAGCCGCCGATTCTCCTTTACGGAGTCGCATAACCGGGCACGAACATCCTTAGTTCCTCACCCAGCTTGGGTGTTGGCATCTTGAGGTTATTTTTCTCCCGCCGCACTCGTAAGCACGCCTCGCCGCCTTTAGCTGGCGCAGGAGTTGTTGCTTGTCCGGATCCATCCCGCGCTTATCTGCAATGTTAATGTCGATTTATGCACACGCCGCACTTTGCGAAACTACTTCTACTTTGAAGGGCATATATTACCGAGGGAGTCTTCATGGCTTCCCCGTCACGCCAAGGCGGCCTCAAGTTGGGCCTTGCACTCTTCAAGCTCCCGGGACAAACGGGTATTCTTTTCGTAAGAACTCAGATTCCAAATGATCCTTAAATCAGTTATCCTAACTATTTTAAGTCTCGGGCTACCGCATATATAATCGTCAAAATTCCTTACCCGTATGTCTTTCACATACTGCCCGTGGCTCGCTAGGCCATCTTGAGCGGCACGAGGTGCGCTTCTCCCAACTAAAGGCGCCCAACGCCTCTTGGGAGAAACATGCATCACGAGAATAGTCGGGCGGCGCCTATGATTCATGGCGCCTCCACCTCCGACTTGGTGGCGGACAGTCTGTCGGCATCCTCCGTTGAGGAGCATCCGACGACGCCTCGTGTTTGTACCCCTTCCGACTCGCTTTTGAGCCTGGCTGGCGGAGGTCCGATTGGCAACTTCTCGACTCAGTCCCGCGAGCTTTTTCCTGAAAAACCACGAGCGCCAAGCAGCCTCCTAGAACCTCTCCTTAAAACACGATGGCACATCATACCGCTGCGCGACGCCTCGAGTCGCATCGCACTTCTTTCCGCCTCACTGGGCTGAGCTACCCCTTGTTGGACGGCCGCGCAGGCTCGGCTTCCCTGCTCAAGGCACCCCGCTAAACACCATCAAATACGTGGTGATTAAAAGTAAAGCACGGTGGGTCATGGTATCCGGACTTCGTCACGGTTACATTCGGGAGGCCGGAAATAATCCGGTAGTCGGTCAGAATGGCAACCAAAGCATTGTCGATGCTGTTGGTGGAACACCCCGCCGATCAGCTCCACCTTTATATCCGGTCCTCTTCGAGGTCGGATCGAGGGACCGCTCCGGATCCTCGGATTGTGGGGCGGCTGTATCTTCTCCACAGCCCGGCGCAGCCCTCGCAGAGAAACCATGAAATGAGATATTTAGCCACGGAACATGGATCGGACAGCCACAAAGATATTTGCTTACCCAACTTCGAGGATTATTCAAGAAAACCTGCTCGTGGACCGACGCGAGAAAATCCTCCTCTTACCCTTTGTACATGGCGGACAAGGTCTTCACCAGTTCGGTGACCGATCCCGCCCTTTGCCATGGCGGTGGCATCGCCCTCCCTGCTGAAGTCCCACATGGGTGGCCCCTATATTGAGCCGCAGCACTCCTCATAATGCAGATTGCCATGACTCCAATCATGGTCAATCCGCATGAGCCAAGAATCTTATTCGCTCATCAAGTAAAGGACGCCCCGGTCATTTTCCTCTAGGGCTCATGGGCGCCAGCTTAGGCGCTTCTTCAGGGAGCGCTATAACTCCGAAGGCCGATCCGAACAGGATCCGCATGGACGCCCTCCATGTAAAACCATTCCGAGGGCCAGCCCCTGACGCTTTTGGGGTTCCGGATAAGTATCCGTCCCGCGATGCGCCATAGTTCGCTCCGCCCACTTGATATATTGACCCTTCGTGAGAACGAGGCACAAGGCGTAACAATCTCTTCCACAGAGCGAAATGGGCCTCAACGCCTAAACAGCTCGCAAAGGGCCACAAAGCCCGCTATATGCGAAATGGAGGCAGCGTAAGGTTGTGCAACCGGAGGCCGAGAACTCCGTAAGCCCCGAGAAACGGATGGATTGGAAATCCGAGTCCTCTCATTAGGTAAGAGACGGCATACCCGCCTCCCTTAGAGGGATCGGAGACGCTCCACCTTCTTCCCGCCTTATAAGTGGCGAGTCCGAACGCACCGAACCATGAAGGCCGGGGAAGGAATCTTTGGTTTGGAGCACCACCACCATTGTAAAGGGACTGAGCATCTCCCCAATCTCCGGCTGAGGGCTGGGAACGCGAGAGGAGGAGCCGCCGACCGGCCCATGGTGGAGTGGGTTTTTGTCAAAGGCGCCTGATGAAGGCTCGCAAGGGAGGATGGTGTGATCCGGATCTCGATCCCCGCCTCTTTTATAGACGGCTCATTTGCACAGCAAGGGGGTAAATGTAAAGATACTCTCGACTTTTCACATTCGCTCACACGTGGAAGATGGCCATTATTGGGCGGAAGCCGAGAAGCGTGATATTCACAAGAAAGCCGGACACTATTCAACACAGATTCGGAGGGAACCCGCTTTGCAATGCCGAAGACAATCAACACGCCGGACTTATCATCATTGAAGCCTGGTTCGGGGGCTACTGAGGGAGTCCTGGACTAGGGGTGTCCGGATAGCCGAACTATCATCTTTGGCCGGACTCCTAGACTATGAAGATACAAGATTGAAGACTTTGTCCCTTGTCCGGATAGGACTTTCCTTGGCGTGGAAGGCAAGCTTGGCGATACGGATATGTAGATTTCCTAGCATTGTAACCGACTCGGTAACCCTAACCCTATTCGTGTCTATATAAACCGAAGGGTTTTAGTCCAGAGGACTAACAACAATCATACCATAGGCTAGCTTCTAGGGTTTAGCCTCTCGATCTCGTGGTAGATCTACTCTTGTACTACCCATATCATCAATATTAATCAAGCAGGAGTAGGGTATTACCTCCATCGAGAGGGCCCAACCTGGGTAAAACATCGTGTCCCTTGTCTCCTCGTTACCATCCGCCTAGACGCACAGCTTCGGGACCCCTACCCGAGATCCGCCGGTTTTGACACCGACACACGCCGCTTCCCTGCCGCTCGCCGCCAACGCCGCCATCGCCCGGCTGGGAACGAGCAGCAAGCCTCGCCCCAAGATCCGTCTGCGGAGGCGAGACGGCCGCACCGCTACTCCTTCGCCTCTCCTCCCCACTGGTTCTCGGCCCCAAGGCCCGCGCCCCATGGAGGCTCATCGCCGCGCCATCGCCGCAATGAGCTCCTCGCTACGCCTGGCCGATGACGCCTACGCAGGAGTGGCTCACCGCCGCCGAAGCCTCGCCGCTGCCAGCAGGGGCTCTCTGCTGCTGCCCTCTCTTCTCGCCAAGCACCACGCTGGAGGCAGCGGGTCGAGGTGTGCCCCGCCACCTCCTTTCCCAAGAAGGCGCCTGCTCCAAGGCGCGGGCCCCGGGACGAGACCTCCACTGCCCGCGCCCAAGACCAAGAAAGGAGCTACCAGAGATCCTCGCCCCAAGAAGGTGCGCACGTTTCTCCCAAAGACCGGAGCGCCGCGACCACGCCCAGCGCCATCAAGGTTAAGATCCTGCTGCTGCCTGTGCAGCGGTGCGCTGGAATCCACAAGAGAAAGCCCTCGCATCATCGAGAGAGCTCCGGTACATCGCAGTCGTCGCGCTTTCACTGCCGAAGCACGAAGCGCCGCATGGCCCGGCAAGTTCAAGCTGACCGCCTCTCGCTACGACGGCACCGCCGATCCTCGCTGGTTCCTTAAGCTTCTACGAGCTGGGCATCAAGCCGCCAACGAGGACGAAAAAGGTCAAGGCGAATTGGTTCCTATGGCGCTGAAGGACGGAGCCCAACCTCGCTCTCGAACTCTGCTCCCAAAGATGATCTCCTCCTCGACGAGATGCGCACCCGCTTCACCGCCAACTTCAAGCATCAAGGCCGGCCTTCCCGCCAGAGCGACATGCGCCGATCAAGCAGCAGCCAGAGAGACCTCAGTAGTACATCCAGCGCTTCAACAACGCACGCCTCAAGATTCCTAAGGTGATCGAGGAGGCCATCATCTCAGCCTTTCTCCGATGGTGTGCGTGACATCAAGGTGAAGGAGGAGCCATGATGCATGAAGACTCAGCACATCTCTAGAGCTGTTCAACTTGATGCACCAAGCGCGCCAGTGCTGAGGAAGGGTGCCATCCCTCCTCGAGCTTCCAGCTGCCGATCCAGAAGAGAAGAAGCCCAAGGCCAAGGACGTGAAGCGCAAGGGGCTGCAGTGCTCATGCGTAACCAGACACCAAGCAAGGCAGGATCAGCCTAAGTCTTCCAAGGGCAGCCGGTATCATGTGGTACCACGATCTACACACCCACAACACCAACGAATGCCAAGAGCTCAGTGTCAGGCGAGAAGGGCGACCGGTCGACGCCCGACCGCAGTAATCGAGGCTACGGCCGAGGAGGAGGAAGAGGCGCAGACGCCGGGAAGACCGTGGGCTCGCCAGTGGATGGCGTGACAGACCATGAGGACCGGCGGGCAGACCAGCCTAGGGAGGGAGGTTGAGGACCAACCTTGCGAGGATCTCCTCGAGGCAATGCAGGCTCCCGCCCGCTGCAGACGCCAAGGAGATATGAAGACAATCATCGTGACGAGGGGCTAGGGGCTCAGAGCCGCTGCAGTGATCGCCAGATCCTGGTGGCGCCAGCCCCGCCTCTCAACAGATCTTCAAGCAGTTTGCTCATGAGGTGAATGCAGTCCTCCTGCCGTGAGGCCACACGCCTCTCGATGAGTTGTCGGGCGCCATCACATTCGGGCCTCACGGATCAGCTCAAGTGAGCGCTGCAACGCCGAGTCCTCCCATGCTTTGCTCACAAGTCATCAAGAACGCAAGCAAGTTACCAGACCCTCATCGACGGTGGAGCTGGACTCAGGCCCTATCCGCCGAGACATTCAATGATCTCCAAGTGCTATACAATCAGCTTCAGCGACTAAGCCTTTTCTCCGAGTCACCGATGGTTCCACCGTCCCGATAGGGCAAGTCCGCCTCCTGCCACCTTCGGACAGCAAGAACAACCACCGCGACCGAGCTCATCGACTTCGACGCCACCCACATTCGCCTACCACACAATGCCATACTGGGTACCCAGCCACAAGTTCATGGCGTGACTCACCATGGCTACAATGTCCTCAAGATGCCAGAAGCGGAGGAGTCATCACATTCCCTTGCGAGGAAAAGGATGCAGCAGGTTCTCTGAGCTGCCTTCCAAGCCGCAGCAATCAAGACCCAGATCACAGGAGCGGAGACTTCCCGAGACGATCCCCAATAAGAAGAAGGCCTCACCTGGTCCAAGCCCTCGTGGTAGGCACCTCCGAGGCATGGCAACAGGACCTCGCGCTGCTAAAGGGGCGCCACCCTCCCGACGATAGGAAGGCGCGCCTGCACCTCCTTAGGCAGGGCTCGGGCCCTTTCATGGCGCAGCCACCGACCCAGCCGAGTCACGAGGGAGGCGCCGGCACCACTTGGAGGCGTGTTTCAAGGCACGTTTCCCTCAGGAAGGAGCAAAGCAAGGATGCCAAACCCTCAGGAGGTCATCGCAAGGAGCACTTAGGAGCTACAGGAGTCAAGAGTCATGCGCAGCTGTCGCCGCTTGCCCGCCGTGGACCCACATCCAGCGAGGATGTCGGGCTGCGAATCTCCATCGACATACCAGGCTCAACCGAGCCGCCTCAGAGCGCCCGCCCTCACGCTGGGGCGCATGAGGGTCCACCACAGCCACGCTTGCATGCCTTTCGCCCGCCGAACGCAGCTTGCGCCATCAGCCGCCGAGGGGCGCCTCGAGGCTCAGAGGTCAAGCAAAGACGCTGTCCCGTGGAGATGGAGATGGCTCTCGAGGAACCCTCAGACTTCTGAGCCTCCCGAGGCTCCAGTCCGGATGGCTCGTGAGGGCCGGGCGCCTTGTCACGCTGGCCATCCGCTACCCCAACACCCCGCCATCTCTCACCATACTAGGTGACACCTTTCCAAGTTTCTGCTTAACTCGAGCGCCGCCTGCATCACTCCGAGGCTGCGTGATCCGCCCCTCGCAGCATGTATCTGCTTTTGCTTATGTTCTTTACTACCTTGTTGGGGCGCCTCGAGCTGCATTATCCCTAGCTGCTCGGGCTGCACCCAAAGGGCGTGATGCTTTCTCCGCACTCTATCTAGATGGATTTACCTTTGCGCTTAACCTGATTCATGCAATTATTGCTTCACTACCGTCAGGGCCTTCCGCCTAATGCAAAGCGCTTGCACGTTAAAAGGGGGTACCGAGCATCGCGACTCATGGGCTCTTAATGGCTCTCCAGCCCTCACCCCCTGGCCTTGACCCACGGCATCGTGACCTATCATACCAGTGGCAGCTGAGCTAGCTCGAGGGCCGGGACCTGAGGACGTAGAGCATTTGCATTCTAACCCTGCAGGAACACACCAATGATAAAGGCCCAGAGCCAGGCACAACCCGCCTCAAGGTAGGGCCCCGTGAGTCCCGCGCTGGCTCATGGGTGCCTAGATACACCTCTCCTAGCCCTACTGTGCCGGCCACGTGTTAGGGCGGGGTTGTACACGCCCCGGGGGCTCCTCCCGGAGGGGAGCCCCATCCCACGAACCAGTGTAAGCACCATGCTCCACGCTGGCTGACGACACTGCCGAGGAGCGGCTATGCCCGTACACATAAGGAAGCGCTATGCTCTGCACTGGTGATAAACAACTGAGGGCGGCTCATAACTGTATCAACCTCTGGGAGCCTCAGAGCTCAAGTCCTGCTCCATCGCAACGCCTCCTCGAGTGCCGCGGAGGGGGCCGGACACGGGCTGGGCGCTGGCCTCGCCCGGACGATACCACTCCAGCCAGGTCCCCCGACCTGGTCGCCGCCCCCCCGAGCGGAGCCAAGGTATGAAATTTGTTTGAACGTCAAGGGGACTCCTGAGCATCGTGACTCAGAGCCTAACTGTCACGTGAGCCCCTCACTCCTTAGTCCCGCCCTGGTCTCCGGGCCGGGCTACAGCCGTTGAGGTATGCGCGGGCCAGCCCCGCCGACGAGAACGACCAATCCACTCCTATGCCTCCTATCCCTACTTGTTGTTCAAGGTTAAGGGGGACTCCTCGAGCATCGCGACTCAGAGCCTAACTTGCCACGTGAGCCCCTCACTCTTTAGTCCCGGCCCTGGTCTCCGTCGTATAACGGCGGCTGAGGTATGCGAGGGTCGGGCCCACCGATGTAGAACACATGCAAGTAGGAGGGAAGAATGAATTCAAAGCAAATATTACAAGCCATAAGTCGCCACAACACCCAACACAAAGTTTAAGCTACCCACGAGGCATGGTGCATGTTGCAGGATTAAAAGAGCAGGAGCTGCGAATGGATCACTTCTCCTGTGGTGCCCCCACCTCCCGAGGACGCTGAGCCGGGCGGCACCATGCCTGTGCAAGGTGTCAAGGCGCGAAACTTCCCCAAGAGGCTCGCTCAGCCTTTCACGGCCTCGGCAGCGGCAAGGTCACCGCCATGTGCTCCAGAGGCCTTCGAGGTCGGTGCCGGGGTCACAAGGTAGACGTGGTGAGGATACGCGCCACCACGCAGAAGACAAGGCGCGCTGCACTCGCCTCGGCCGTGGGGGCAAGGGCCGCCCGCGACGCCTTCAAGTGCTCGGACCAAGAAAGGAAGCAGCTTGGTGGGGCTGCCCTCGCACCAGCCAACGGCTCCCCTGTGCCACCTCAGAGAGCCTTCAACGCCAAGCGAGCCTTTCTCCAACTCAGCAAAGGCCACCCGATCCTCAGCCAGATCTTTGCCTTCCCTGTCGAACTCGATCTTCTCCGCCTTCAGCGTTGTTCCTGCCTCCAACCAGCTGCGGCAGCCATCAAGCTCGGGCGTCCCGGTTCTTGACGGCGGCCTCCCGAGCCTCCATCTCCTTCTCCTTCTCCGGCGACCACGGACCTCCTTGGCGAGCTCTGTCACAAGAAGTTTGCAGCGTCGCCTCCATTGCTTGCCCAGCGGCGCCGAGCGCCTTGGCTCGCCGAGCGGCTTGCTTCTCCCCATCGAGGCCGACGCTGCTTGGCTCAGACCGCCGGACGGAGGCAGCAGAACGGCCCAGCCGTGGCTGGCCCAGCGCCCGACCACCAGACGGGATCAAGATTCCTGGATATCCTCCCCGTAGTCGCCTGGGCCACGGCAGCTTGATCCAGATGGCCGAGGAATCAGAGGAGACTGAGCCCGCGGAGCAGGTGTAGAAGACGCAGCATGATCACGGCTTGGGAAGAAGGAGCCTCGGCCTTTGGGCGCCAAAGAACAACGCTGCAAGCCCAGCACCTCCGGAGTCAGCTGGACCACGGGGCCGACTCACCTCTAGAGTGCCCCTGCTGGGCTCGAGGATGACCGGGCAGTGGAGGCCCAAGCTTCGTTGCCTCCTTTCCCCGCAGGAGGAGTCGCAGCCACGGCAGTGAACCTGCCTCAAGCCAGGCCGCAGGAGCCCCTTCGCCTCTTTGCTGCAAAAGGACTGGTCAAGAGAATACAGACGCCAGCCCCAAATGGATGTAAGCAAAGCAAAGCATGGATCAAACACTTACCGGTCGCTGCCCGCAGACTCAAGCAGCTTCCGGCCGAACTTGAAGCCCGAAAGCCTGCAGCTAGGGTCATCCTTGGGAGCCCCGGAAGCGGTAGGCGCGTCGGGAAGGCCGGAGCTGGCCTCAGATTGCCCCGAGTCGAGCGACCCCAGGGAACCAGCCCCTGACTTGCCCTTCCTCAGACCAAGGAGAATCTCCCTCCTCCTCGGGCGCCACCTCGCTGCCGTCCGCATGGAGCGAGCGGGGGCTGACCTGCGCCGAGGAAGGAGTCCTCCGACTCCTTGCCAGCGCCTCAAGTCGTAACCTCCTTCCACCTCCTCTTCTTCCTCCTAACTCCGCCTGGAGTTGCTGGAGGAAACGCTCACTGCCGCCAACATCGCCAGATCCACGGAGCCCCAAGAGGCACCAGCCCTCACCATTGAAGGTGGGCATGTCGCTCACCACTTGCTCCTGGGCCAAGGAACAGGGGACGGAGCACCTCTCCTGTATTGCCACATCCCCCGACCAAGGAATGGAGAGTCGGCCAGATCTTCGTCAGAGAGGGCTTTGGAGGTCGCGGGTCATCGCCTCCCCAAGCCTCCACAACGGAAGCGATGTTCCCGGAGTGGAGCCACCCAATGCTCCAGAACTCCTCAGAGCGTGGGCCCCGTCAGCTTCGGGCCGCCCAAGTTGGTTGGCCACATATCCGCTGCTATCCTCTTCAAGATCATCTTCAGCAGAATTGACGAGATCCGCCGCGAGACCATGCATCAACAGCCTCGGGCTGCCCTAACGGTAGCGCCAATGGGATGGATGCGCCTGACGTCCACTATGACCCACTTGCTCCTCAAGCCTTCAATCCTCTTCCCGGCTTGAGATGGGGTTGAGCTGAATATGCGACGAAGCCCAAGATGCAAGAATAGAGCCCCGGAGACCCAGAGAGAAAGTAATGGTGCAGCAAGGCCACCGAGGGCTTTATCCCAACGTGAGCCTGGTGAGTAGTAGGCTAAGATCGCCAGAGGAGAACAGAGTTGGGGTGGAGATGCAGAGCTTGCAAATTGTATTAAGAGAACAAAGGAAGAAGAACTCGAAAAAGGAGGGACCAGACCGCGATAATGGCGCCACGAAGAACGGGTAGAAGGTGCTCCTCGGCCTTCAGTGCTGATCGAGCCGGCCTTGAGCACTGCCGCCTTTGTTGCTCCTCGGCCACCGCCCTCCGGGCGCATGAGGGCGAGATTCTTCGCCGACACGCCGGAGGATCCGTAATCGGAGGTACCTGCCTCGGTCTGGGTTCTTGCGAGGCGCCATGGCTGCTGTGGATGGGAAGGATTGAAGCAGATCTCGAGGATTTTAAGCAATGAGGAGAAGGGCTAAGGGGATCTCGGAGCAAGACGAGCGAGAACAAGCACCAAGTCTTGCCTCGGCCTTTTTTGTCGATAAGGGCACTTGCCGAGGCGCCATGGGGAGGCGGAGACGCCAAGCGAACCAACCAATCGCCATGCGGAGCCCAAGGTCACAGGCTGTTGGGGCTCAAGGGCGCTCAGACTTGCCCTTCGCTTCTCGCTAAGCTGTCTGGCGCTTTGGGCCCGGGATCTACTGGCTGGCTCGGGAACGGGGTCCCAGTGACTTGCCTGTCTGCTGCCCACGGCGTGGTTTCCGGCGGGGCCCAAAGACGCCCAGCTTCATCATCTCAAGCTTCAAGACCTCGCGAGGGGCCAAGCTCGCTGGGTGGACGACAGAACCTACCTCAGTGAGGAGCCTGCCTGTGCAGGCTCATGAGGAGGCGGAGAGATCAAGGCAGTGGTACCTCGCGAGGGTGCCCTATGACGCAAGCCATGACGATCAAGGCTGGGCAAGCGGGCGCCAGCCCGCAGAAGGTCATCTATTTCCTTTTGCAAAGGAGGCAAGCACGGGCCAAGGCAGTGCAAAGGTTGCCGCCCGTGCAACAAGATCAAGACCAGCAGAACGCAGGATGGAGGTCATCGGAGCCCAGACGGTGTCACCGCTGAGTCTTTTGGCCAAGACCAACTTTAGTCATGATAAGTGTACTAGATGTTCCCTTCAAATGGCCAATTGTTAGCGCCTCTTCCCGCCATTATTTGGGAAGAGGCCTGTGGCCTCCTCTATAAATAGGACTAGCCACCACAGTAGAGGCATCTAGGATCGATCCGAACTGAAGAAACGCACTGATAGAGCCCTATCGTAGAGAGAGAGAGAGGGGATGGAAGGATCGATCTGATCGAGATCACAAAGAGAGAGAGAGAGAGAGAGAGAGAGAGAGAGAGAGAGAGAGAGAGAGAGAGAGAGAGAGACGACTGAACTCACCCAAGCAGTTCATGGCACCAGCTCAAGAACAGACCCTCACGAGGTTGTTCTTCCTTTGTATTGTTCATCATCAGCCCGTAAGGCAATCCACCACAAAGACACACAATCGGAGTAGGGTATTACACCACAACAAAGGGTCTTAACCAGTATAAACCTCGTGGTCTCCGTGTTGTTCATAGTTAGTAGTTTAGATCCTCGCAATCCTTGCACGCATGAGCTGGTAGGGAAAGATCTCCGCAAGCACCCCAAGTTGTTCGAACCTCAAGGGTCTGCC